>PYUH01000055.1:3630587-3770928 GCA_016808085.1 Suaeda aralocaspica | reverse complement strand
CCGTCCGTAATTGAGTCATAAATTTGAAATGCACTTAGATTGACATAAAATTTGGTAACAGACATATCTAATTGTTCTATAATTATATCTATAATGTAAAATAAGTTGATATTCAACATTGCAGTTGGGTATCTTAAGTACTAATACTATATCATAGAATTTGAGGGATGTATAAGTTATGACGGTTGATAATGAAGTTCAGCTCTCATTAATGTTGAATCGCTATTTTAAGTTGCGATTTACTCCGTACCTTAGTAAAATTGATACGTATCTCATTTATGACGCTAATGAAGTTTCGTTGTAGCTGTCATTAATTAAGACTCTTCCTCTGGATTTTGTTGTCTTTCTTAAGATTGTGTTTGGTTGACATGTTAGAGTGGCAAGGAGGAAAGTGTTATGTCACCCGTCGTATTACTTAGATGTGTTTGAAATTACATGGAACCCATGAGTGTCTATGTTAATTTACAAGATACTATTATGGAGATATCGCTCTACCTTATTGCTATCTAACTTCGGGCTTGGCTTTAGGACTTAAGTTAAGGACTACAACTGCTGAAATAGGTGAGAAGCTTCGGTTCCCATCTTATCTCTGAAATAAACCAATTCGAGACTATCAGCTCAGCACTTCACTTAGTTGAGCTCTAAAGAATACATCCTTAGTTAGAGGAAGTATGTTGTAGGACAACTGATTTTGAAACGATCTGTAATTTATTGCAATATTTGGGTTATGGAGTGTGCATTGATCGTAATAATCCTTAGAATGTAAGTCGTTTATCATGTTTATATGTTTATGTACTCATGTAGTCATTTACGTTTGCAAATATTATGTGGTAGATCAATGACCGCTAACTTATCAAAATGCTTTTGTCGTAGAATTTGACATATTCTATTGACATTTGCATTCATTTGCCATCATCAATTATCACCCCAACCTCTTCCATTTTTGGTGTCGAGGTTTCCCCCCCGTGTCAACTTTGATTTGGGAATGAGGCATGTGCCATAGGCTATAAGTGTAGATAGCTACTATTTTTGAATGAGGTCATGTCTTCTTTGGTTTTTGAACTTTTAAGTTAGATGATAAAGGGTTTGGGATGACCGGATTTCCATTGAGTGGGGGGAGCCCAAGATGACTTGGATGGTAGGAGTGTAAGAGACGAGGTTGGGTTTACAACCTTATTCGGCGTGTGGAGAGGAAAAAAAAAAAAAAAAAAAAAAAAAAAAAAAAAAAAAAAAACTATATCAATATGATCATCAACAACTCAATAAAAACATATATATTCAAACTTCATGAAAACAAAACCAAGCTTATCATTTAAAAAAAAAAAAATCTATTTATTTAGTTCACACAAATACAAAATGAAATTAAAAGATAAAATTAAAAAATTAAAAAAAAAAATAGAGAGAAGATAACCTGATCAGAATGTTGGTGGGTAATAGAAACGGAGAGATGGGGAGGTTGTTGCATGATCAAATTAGCCTCCAAAATTATTATTGTTTTTGAGATAAAAAGTAGAAAAAGAGTGAAAGTTGAGAAGAACAAAAACGGACAACAATGCTATCTGTCAGTAGATATTAATTATGAGTAAACCGGAGTTGTAGAGAATCAGCAATTTTCTTTCTACTGTACTTTCTTCTGTCCTAAAATTTTATTGTTATAATCGATTTTTGGTAACTTTATATTTATTATTTTTGGTAATGATTTATATATGGCAAAATTTATATTGGGTTTTTTTTAGTAGTTGAAATTAAGTAATTGCATTTTTTTAAGGGTAATTAGTGTTCATTTTATGGTAACTCAAACTTAAAAAATTGCAACTTAAAATTCGTTGAATAAAAAACATTAGACAGTGTGCACCAAGTGTATACAAGAATAAAACAGAATCCATACATATTATTTTGTATTAGACAGTGTGCACCAAGGTGAAATCATTTTGGAAAAACCAGCAAAATGTGAGATTTAGAATAAAAATTATATAGAAATATACGATGCTAAAAATTATAAAAATACTTGGTTTAAAATACAAGGTTTTGATGGTCAAATTTGGCTCTCTCAAAGCCACAATTGAAGATTAGAAATGTATTTTCCCTTTTTTTTCCTTCTTTTTTTTTTAAAAAAAAAAATTCGAATTATGGGTGTAGTTTGGTGGGTGAAGGATGTGGTTTTAGTGGTGAGAGGGGTGGTTGCATGGCTGAAAGAGGTGATTAAGTTGGTGAGAGGGTGGTTGAGTGGGTGAGAGTGGTGATTAAGTGGGGTTGCGTGGGTGAATGGGTGATTAAGGGGTGAGTGGTGGTGGTTTGTGGACGATTAGGGTGGTTTCGTGGGTGGTTTGATGGGTGGCAAGGGGCGATGGAGGAGGGGCGACTCAATGGAGGGAGTTTTTGGAGGGTTTTGAGAAGTGGTGGAGAGGTGGTGGAGGGNGTTCACACAAATACAAAATGAAATTAAAAGATAAAATTAAAAAATTAAAAAAAAAAATAGAGAGAAGATAACCTGATCAGAATGTTGGTGGGTAATAGAAACGGAGAGATGGGGAGGTTGTTGCATGATCAAATTAGCCTCCAAAATTATTATTGTTTTTGAGATAAAAAGTAGAAAAAGAGTGAAAGTTGAGAAGAACAAAAACGGACAACAATGCTATCTGTCAGTAGATATTAATTATGAGTAAACCGGAGTTGTAGAGAATCAGCAATTTTCTTTCTACTGTACTTTCTTCTGTCCTAAAATTTTATTGTTATAATCGATTTTTGGTAACTTTATATTTATTATTTTTGGTAATGATTTATATATGGCAAAATTTATATTGGGTTTTTTTTAGTAGTTGAAATTAAGTAATTGCATTTTTTTAAGGGTAATTAGTGTTCATTTTATGGTAACTCAAACTTAAAAAATTGCAACTTAAAATTCGTTGAATAAAAAACATTAGACAGTGTGCACCAAGTGTATACAAGAATAAAACAGAATCCATACATATTATTTTGTATTAGACAGTGTGCACCAAGGTGAAATCATTTTGGAAAAACCAGCAAAATGTGAGATTTAGAATAAAAATTATATAGAAATATACGATGCTAAAAATTATAAAAATACTTGGTTTAAAATACAAGGTTTTGATGGTCAAATTTGGCTCTCTCAAAGCCACAATTGAAGATTAGAAATGTATTTTCCCTTTTTTTTCCTTCTTTTTTTTTTAAAAAAAAAAATTCGAATTATGGGTGTAGTTTGGTGGGTGAAGGATGTGGTTTTAGTGGTGAGAGGGGTGGTTGCATGGCTGAAAGAGGTGATTAAGTTGGTGAGAGGGTGGTTGAGTGGGTGAGAGTGGTGATTAAGTGGGGTTGCGTGGGTGAATGGGTGATTAAGGGGTGAGTGGTGGTGGTTTGTGGACGATTAGGGTGGTTTCGTGGGTGGTTTGATGGGTGGCAAGGGGCGATGGAGGAGGGGCGACTCAATGGAGGGAGTTTTTGGAGGGTTTTGAGAAGTGGTGGAGAGGTGGTGGAGGGGATTGTGAGAAGGGGTGGGGGAGGATCTTCGGGGAGGGGGTGCCGGCGATGGGAGTGGTGAAGATGGGTGGTTGGGGTTGGTGTTAGGGAGGTTTGTGGGGCAGTGATAGGGTGGTTGTGTAGAAGCCAGAAGGTGGGGAAAGAGAATGGAAAAGATATGGGGGTGGAGGGAAAGGTAAAGTGTTAGAATGGGGGAATGGAGAATGAGAATGGGAATGAGAAAGGTGTCTAACAGCGACATCGAAGGGAGTGGGAGTAGTTGAAGGTGGGGAAAGGGAATGGAAAAGATAGGGGGTGAAGGGAATGGTAAAGTGTTAGAATGGGCAATGGGGATTGGGAATGGGAAAGGTGTCTAACAAACGACATCAAAGGATATGGGAGTAATTTATTCCCAATCCCTTTGATGGATACCCCCAACCAAACAACCCCAAAATATATTTGTTTGATATTGTAGGAAGTCATTTCCCATACTTTGTTTGGTGTGCACATTTATTTCATTTCGCATTCTAACTACTTGTGCCTCACTTTTTTAGTTCATACTATTATTATGAAAATGTCATGCTACAAGAACAAAATACAAGTAGTAATTTTACTTACTAATTCCACTCTAACCATTTTACTCCCAAAATTACATAAAGCTTTAAATTCCAACATTGATCTATATCTTAGTTTCAAAACTTCAAACTAAGTGCTTAAACTTAAGATAGATTATTTTTACTTTGTAAATAATGCAAATTGGAACTCTCACAACTCACACCATTCACCAAAACTTAGTTCTAGATTGGAACAATCAACAATCTATTGCTAAGGTTGTTTTATTCTTTGTGAGAGCACTCAATCACACATCCTAAAACTAGAAGTGAATATTTTGTAGCTTTTAACTCACAAAACACTCGAAAATCCTTTGGTAATTTCGTATGAAACCTCACACAAAATATTAACTCAACAATGTGAATTCTATTAAACTTGGAATCTGAATATGATTTGTTACAATCGTAATTGTGGCTATTTATAATACAACCAACAACTAAATCCTAACAAACCTTTAAACTGTAAATAAACTAGGAAATACCCAAGAATCACGTGGCAATTTGTCCACTTGACCCTAGGAAAATCGTTCACCATCCCACTTGGACAAATTATATGATCAACTTGCCAACTAGACTCTTATCTACTTGCAACTTGTATAAAATCCTAACTAACTTAGATATTATCCTAAAAACTTGACTAATTAACTAATTAACAAAATAATTAAAGACACCTATGCCTGAAATGAGAAAAACCCTAGCAACTGTATTGGGAAAAAACTCATAGGTAAAAACCAACTTATTCCCTGTATCCACCATCCATCCTGTAAAGTGATAATTCAATAGTACACCATTAATTGAATACATCATTATCAATTAACACCCTACTCCACCAAAAGAATGTATTAGTGACTAATGGTGATTGTTGTGATAACCATCTATATAGCCACCACTATCATCCACAACATCATTAATCTTTACCGTTGTCACCTAAACCTATGTTCACATCAAACATACCCCAAAACAAACATAGCAAGTTATTGATTATTTGTCATGTAAACTAAAATTTAAATCATAACTTAAAAGGTAACACTTTTCTTTTCTTGGTTGTGATTAGCAAGGTACTTAAACAATTTACATACTATAGCATGTACCTTACTCTCATATATTTAATCGGGAAATAAAAAAACCTTAGACATAAACATACTTGAAGTTGTCAGGTAGGTTGAAAAAGAAATCCACCTCAAGTTTATCAAGGGCAATTTTCTTTGTTACCAAAAGTACTTCACTTGGAGTTAACTCTTTTATTTTCATAGTTTCAGTAGTTAATTGCATCCTTCTAGCAGCCAAATCGAATTCATGTTTAAAATAATTAGCAATCCATCCGATGGGTTTGGTATCAACTTCCATCACTTAATAATTTTTCCAATCTTGGTAAAAAAATTTTTAAAAGCTTCATGAGTTTCAATCCTTACCCTCTTTGTACATGCACTTGAATCGAATGAATTGTTGATTGCAGTGTTGATGATGGATCAGAAGTCGTATTGGATTGCATTGAGTAGTTGAATTAATCTCCTCCTAATTTTATTAAAGAACATTTTCTTGTCCACCTCTTGCTTTTTTCACAATTTCCTCTAGAATTAAGGGAGAATGACAACCTAAGGAGATGAGATTGTATATGGATGTGGGTTGAATACATGAGGTTCTGCTCTAA
Source organism: Suaeda aralocaspica (assembly GCA_016808085.1). Classification (NCBI taxonomy): domain Eukaryota; kingdom Viridiplantae; phylum Streptophyta; class Magnoliopsida; order Caryophyllales; family Amaranthaceae; genus Suaeda; species Suaeda aralocaspica. The sequence goes on along the minus strand of PYUH01000055.1, from coordinate 3,765,189 downwards.
CGTCTAAAAATGGGCCTTTAAAATCATAATTTGCAGGTAAAACTACTTTTATAAACAACAAAATCAAAAAATAAAAAAACTAATCACTTTAATGCCAAGATTAAAGAGTAAAATGCTGAATTGAGAAGGAAAGATAGAGAAGTTCATCTCTTAGAATTATGAAGTATTAATTGGAAACGAAAATAGAAATAATGGTAATTTTGGAGTAGAAAGTAGAAGAAGATGTGTTGTGGTGGCATGAGAGCCTTTAATTAACTTAACCACTAATCCATACCCTTTTCTTTTAACACTAGTTGATAACCCGTGCGCGAGGTTCCAAAATGCATAATTGTCGTTTTTGTTTGGATTGCTGTTATTGTAGTTTGTACTATTCTTTTTTGATTGTTATTGTTGTAGTATTTGAAATTTTAAGCTCAGTAATGAATATGAAGGTCTGATGCATATTTTATCAAGTATATTGTGATATCCTATTGTTTTTTAGCTACACTAATTATAAGGTACAAACATAGAATATATATAATCTTAATAAAAGCTGTTTAATTGGTTTTCATATAACCAACAATATATTACATAATGTTTAATCACTTTGCATGGTGCACTGTATTGCTACTGAAGACTAATAATGATCTTTTACATAACTAATTTTAAATATTGCCTTCCTCAACACCACAATCCAAGATATTCAGTTAAGGTCAAAAGGAGGAAGCAATGACATTCAAAACTCAAAAGTCCATGCTATTTCAAAAGAAGCTTCATATGGAAATCACCTTCATTCCATGGTTAAAGAGCGCACACCCCAACTTAAGATCTTGTTTTTGGTCAAGCTTCGAGTTGGCCCGATGCTCATGTTGAGGGTTGATTGACGTACATTGTTGATCTTTTCTGCTATAGCTTCCATATTGTCCTGTTCAAAATAAAGAAACAATATGTATTTATGAGTATTGTAGGTATCATTTTAGACTTGTAACAATTATGTATATATTTATTATTTGTTGAATATGCAATTGATGTATTATATGCAATGTTGATAATTTATAGATTACCTTCTCTTTCAATGTCCAAAGTTCAGAACATGTAATTCCAGGTAGTTGTTCTATTTCCTTGCAAACATAGTGACCATAATTGAACCTGTTTCATCAACCGCATCCATCATAAAGATTGCCCTGCATAGTTGTATTAAGTTGGTTAGTGCTGCTATAAGGTGGTTAAGGTACTTATTGTTAGCCTACTTACTTAGGTTGTGCGATAGCGTCTGTTTTGTTATAGTAATTACAGGTAAATGTAGCTTCAGGAATAGAGCTGCAACTCTTGCCACACTTGTTGCAAGCTAAGTATGTTTTCAACTGTTCTGTTGAGGCAGTTGGTGTAGTGACTTGAACATGGAAGATTTCATCTTGCCATGTATTATGTGACTGTGAAATCCAGATATACATGGCATGTTAATAACACAATCATATAAAATTGAACTTCATTGTTGATGCTGAGTTATTTCGTAACTATATTGTACTTACAATATGTTGATTTATTTCAGCTAGAGTAGTCAGTGGAGGAATGCTGTTTTTAGAATGTAGATCAATTAACCTGGAACGATGATCTATGAGAATGCTCTTATGCTTTGCGGTCCTAAATAAAGATTTTTTGAATGAAGTATTAGATTAAGTAATTCATTTTTCAATTTATTTATACTTTAGTAAATGCAGAATATTTGAATTATACCATTGACGTAAGGCATCCGCACTTGTTCCTTCTGGTTTTGTGGTTATTACAGTTGACATTATGCTTGATAAATTGAATCCTGTAAAATAGCAGTGCGTATTGTCAATTCGTGATTGTGTAAGGAATAAATTCATTTGTGTTGTTGAACTATAATTTATCTAAATGATTACCTTTGTAGTCTTTTGCTGTCACAGCTTGAAACCCAGCGACAATATAAGAATTTGCCCATGTAGCTAGTAGCTCCTTGTGAATGTAGATTATTTCATTCCAAATAGAAAGATTTATTGGGCGATCAGTGCTGATTTGCATGGACATGTTTACAAGTTAGAATATCATACATATGACTTTAAATTTTAGTCTAATGATTTGCTTTAAATGATATGTTATATATTGATCAATATGTCTCTAAAAATGATAGGCTTGTCAATACCTTTCGTCAATAAGGTAAATATCTTAGACTTCATCTTTTCGCCCATGGGCACGAGTTATCTGTCTTATTTCTGACACCATGAGTATTATCCCGAGCACATCTGTCCAAGGGTTTTTGTTTGTGTTTATTTTAAATTATAATGACAGTATTTATATGATTTGCTAAGGGTGTTAAATAGATGTAAATAATTTGAAGTGGTGTCGAATATATGTTACCTATAGTTTGTCCACTTTGAGGATCCTTAGAAGCGGAAGCTATTGTCTGATAATCAGGTGCAAATACAACTGGGTCAGTGATGAGAGGGTATATTGTTGCACGTTCATTAATCACCATTGAAAATTGATCTGTTTTTGTTGAGAATTGTGCTGGAATTGGATTAATAGTAGCATCCTAAAGCTCGTATTCACCCTTCCTTCGTATGATATTTGCAAAACGCTCAATGTCATTACCGAAGAGTGTACCTTCATTGTATAGCCCTACAATTAAACAACAAAATGATTAAGAATGTGTGTATGTTACTGCAATAATGTGTATGATATTCAGTTATAATAATAAGCCTCACCGTATCATCTTTCATGATGATTCGTTGATAGCGTGACTTGTTTGGAGATTGTTGAGGATGTCCTTTGTGGATGATTTTCACTCTAGTTCTGTACTTTCCAGCCTTTTCATTAAGCTCTTTCAACTGTTTATATTCTGGTTTCATCCTATATGTGTATATTATAATTGCATATGATTATGTACTTATATGTAGAAGATACATAATTTGATATATAAGACAAAGATTCAATGATACTTGCAACTATTTTAAATTAGTTAGCCTCCATTTATAAGGCTTAATGAGACTATTTTAAAAATTTTATTTTGTTCAATTATATTGAAAGATTCATAATGTGTTTGAGTAATTCATGATTAGGTCATCTTCTAGCTGAATATATGAAGTAAGGCATGTTGATAATTCATAGCATGTTGATGGTGATAATGCAATGATCATGATGATAATGCTCTGACGATAAATATGTGATATTATAGTTATCAATGTTTATTATATTCTGGTCGGTAACTGCAATATAATGAACATTGATAACCTTCTATGAATGACTCTTTATGAATGATGTAGGCTAAAAGAATGTGTTGATATTGGATTAACTTTTCATTCATGTAAATCAGAATCATCAATAATTAGCCATTATAGATCTTATCATGAACAATGTACTAATCTCCACCATGCATTTGTAATTAGAAGCTTAACCTATCATGCATTTTTGTATATAATTATACTTGTATTGTAAAGACTAAGTATAAATAATTGAAATGATGAGATGAATGTTAGTGTGTACCTTCTTGTAGATCCTGATAGTAAAGATGTAGTCTGCAGCTGTTTCTTTTTCTACACCTTAGAATAGTAGTATTGTAGAGAGATGTGTAAAAATTAGGATGTTAAATGATTTTTCTTTTTATGATGTTCCTGGTTGCTTTGTAGGATTTTTTTTTTTTATTTTTGAAACAAGTTAATTGAACAGGTATTTTCCAACTGGAATAGTGCCTTGTTTGGTTTGCTTTTGGAAGAAAGAGTGTAGGATACTACAAAATAGTACAATATTGACATATTTTACTTCTCCACAAGAAAGCTCTTTGAATTTTGTTTTCCTTTTTCTGCTCTTTGCTGTTTGGTCACTTTACCTTGTTCCTTACATTTTACTGACTATTTTTTGTATGTCTCTGGACATTTATAGCTGATTTTGATGAGTATTGTAGATTGAATGTTGTTCTTTACAAGTTTTGTTCACGTTTATCAAATAATTTTAAGAATATTGTAACTTTAAAAATTAAAAAGCTAATATTAGTATTTAGCATAATAACTATGAAATGAATAAATGGTAGATCAATGTAAGTAAACAAAAGCAATTTCATTCAAAATAGTCATGTCTTGCAAATTTTACTCAGGCACTTTTTTCCCCTTGTACATATTGATAGCCAGAAATTGAAAATGGAGAATGTACCTATATTCTACTTAGTATTTTTGTAAAGTAGTTGTCGAACTTAGGAAACGAAAGTCTTTGATGTATATTACATAGGAAAAATTCATAAATATAATCCCAACTATGGGCGTTCACCTAATAAAAGACCGAACTTCGATTAATCCAAAAATGGATCCAACTTTCATGCTCATTTTCCAATTTCGGACCCTCCTAAATTTTAACCTGTAAAATCAAGTAAATTTTGTTAATTATCCGGTTTTTTCTTAACCTTTCGAGGTTTCGAGTGGAAGGGATGTTGTGGTGGTAATTTCGTGTGGTCCTGCTTAAGCAAAAATCGGATAATTAGCAAGATTTACTTGATTTTACAAGTTAAAATTTAAGAGGGTCCAAAATTGGAAAATGGGCATGAAAGTTGGGTCCATTTTTGGATTAATCAAAGTTCGGTCTTTTATTAGGTGAACGCCCATAGTTGGGATTATATTTATGAATTTTTCCTATTACATAAAATGTACCAAAATAGCTTTGTAGAAGCCTTTGTTAATGTTTCATGATCAACAAAACCTGCAGTGTAATGATTTGTAAGAGTTAATATAGCAATATAGCCATGTAATCTGACTGTATATTAGTATATCATGAAATTATACTTACCAAGTGAATTATTTGCATTTCAAAAGGAAGCTTGCTTCTTTAGCTTAGAATGAGCTATTGTATGATTCCTGCTCTTTTGAGGATCTCAAATGAAATGATATTCGTGACGCTGTAATTCTGCTCATTTGGTGTTGTATATTGTGTGATAACTGATACTTTGGATGCCTTTCGAGCTTGTGACAATGCAACATATAGTTGGCCATGAGAAAAACAAGGCTGTTTTAAATAGATAGCAACTTCATTCAAAGTTTGTCCCTGTGATTTATTGATTGTCATGGCAAAATTGAGCTTTATAGGAAATTGATTCCTCTGAAATTGAAAAGGAAAGCCTGATGATGCTGATGGACGAAGCTTAATGCGTGGGATGAACACATCTTCACCAGCATGGAATCCTGTTGCTATTTGACATCGAATCATGTTTGGGAAGAATTTTCTACAAGTCATTCTCGTTCCATTGCATAAACCTTTACCTGGACAAATATTTCGCAACAATATTACAGGAGAGCCTTCTTTTAATGTGAGTTCATGTGGGCTCATTCCACCAGGACAGAGTGTATTGAGGAATTCAACAGGATGGATACCTTTTGTTTCATCTATTAGGCTGTCATAGCCTTTATATGTGACACTGTCTCCGTAAAAAACCTCAATAAAAGCTTTATTTAAAGCATCAACTTCATCATTCTTAGGTGTAAGTAGTGCTCTACTTGTAAAGATTGATGATTCTTGCATAAGTGAATTGGTAGGCATGAATTTGTTCACTATAGTGCTTGTTGCATTTGATATATCTACAGAAGTAACTGCAATTGTACCTGGTAATTTGATTGAAGCTTGTTCTTGTTGCTGAAGCTTCCCATCTCCTAATTGAAGCAAAAATGATGAGAATGATGGATCTTCTTTGGCTCTCATATTTTCAGTCAAATGAAAGCGGATAAACTGAGACCATAATGGTGATGAAACTAAACTTGCTTCAACCGCTTCATGTTGTGTTTTGTGTGGCACAACAAGCAACACTTGTCGGAAATCTCCTCCCAAAACCACGATCTTGCCACCAAACAACATGTTAGGATTACATAAATCTCGGAGGAGTAAATCCAATGCATGAATGCTAGCTTTGTTAGCCATGGGAGCTTCATCCCATATTATTAGTGTTGTTTCCTTTAGGAGTGCTGCAAGACTCCCTTGTTTCGGTACATTACATGATAGAGAAGAATCATGATCAATTGGTAACTTGAAACATAAATGTGCAGTTCGTCCATTTGGGAGCTCAGTCGCTGCTATTCTTGATGATGCTGTTGTGAGTACGATCTTGCCTAGATGTCTTACATTCCCATAGAGAGCAAAGTATAGATAGGTATTGCCGATTCCACCTGGGCTGTCAATGAAAAAGGCACCTGCCTTTTTATTCTTACATTATCCATGATACAGGTGTATGCTTCTTGCTGTTTCGTATTCAATGTATCTTTAGCAAGAATATACTTTTCAGGCAAAGGCGCATTAAGAGCATCACGAATTTCTCTTTTTTGTCGTAGTTGTGGGTGTTGAACATCCTTTAAATGCTGCAGTCCAAATTCCGTTAGAGTTTTATCCATATTTTCAAGCAATTGCTCAATCTGTTCGGCTGTAAGAGCAAGGACTCTTTCTGGATCACTCGGATGTGCATTCTTGAAATCCTCAGACAATGAACTGAAATATTGTTCCCATAACACAACAGGGTTAGGAGGGCGACAGAAGATTAGCAGAGTAACAAATAGGTTACGAAGTGCTGAGGGCATTTGAACGTGCACAGCTTCATCAAGGCATTGTTCGGTCATGTTACATTGCTCAATTAATTTTCTTCGCAGGCAAGCCTCGTGAAAAGATGCATATATGTGGCCATCAACTGTCAGTAGATCATCAAATGAAGTAGGTCCGTGTACATTTGCAAGTAAAATACGCAAGTAAAATCAGTCTCCCTCACCTAGGTTGACAAATGCCAATCTGCCTATCATTTTTCCTTTCTTGCGTTCGGTCCATGTCTTTGCACGATCATTCCAAACAAAATGTTCTGGAAATTCCACATTCAAGTATTTCTCAGCATCTGGCCTCTCTGCATTAAGTCTAAAAAATTCTGTTAGAGGAGTTTGTAATCTAATAGGATCTGAGACTACATTCTGTAAATTTTCATGAGGACCAAAGGGAACTTGCTGGCAATTTTCACAATGAATATTTAAAAGCATTACAGGGGGGTACATTTCGTACAAGTCAAATCCAAAAAGTCTCCAAGCTACTTCAGGGGCAGAAACCCATCTACCAGATTGGAAATTTGTGATTTCATCTACCACTGAATCTTCATTGGCATGACTTATGTTGAAGGATACACGATCATGGCCCTTGTACACATATTTGTACAAATATTTTACTGCTTGAATGGTAGAGCAAATCTCAACATTAAAATGACAATCAAACACAGCTAACAAATAGGGATTGTATGGAATTACCCAACGGTTATCCATGTCATGTCCTCTAATGCGAATCTTTTCCCCAGTATCTTGTCTTTTATATACTGGATATCCATCATCTTTATTCGTTGTGAAAGCTGCAAATGCTTTTGGAAAATGGGATTTACATGAGCTTTTGCCATTTTTTTCTTTCATACAAGGACATTTAGGGCTAGCTAGACTACAAGGTCCATGTATCATATGGTTGAGGACTGTTGCTCGCAAATGAGACATTGATGTTGGAGGTATCTCCGCACTCACAAATTTGTCAAAATCCTCGGGACACTTAATCTTGAATGTTGGTTCTAAGATAATAAGGCAATGTGCATGAGGGAGCCCACGTTTTTGAAATTCGACTACATAAATGAATGCTGCAACCTCACCAAATATCTTCTCTTCCATAAGGCAATGTCGCGAAAATATCTGGTTTCCAATATCGTTGCACCAATTGCATAGCATTTAAATAACGACGCTTCATGTCACATGGTCCACCAATAAATGAGGGTGGTAGCACAATTCGATGACCGGCATTAGCTCCATGAACCTCACCAATCAAAATAGTATCAACAATACCCTTATAAAGATCAGCTCGTATAGTTGACTGATTGTTGTGCAGAAAATCCAGACGAGTATTCTGTACTTTAACATACATGTCTACTATAAATTGAAGCAATAATCTGCCAGATGCCAAAATGCGATTTCCTTTTTGAATTTGAAGCATGTATGCATAATACTCACGGCAAGAAATGTCTCGTTGCTTTTTGTTGGGACGTCTCATTGCCACTGCAGAAATCATAGTGTACACATATAAATTTAGTACCTATTAATATTGCAGATATTCTAGTGTTGTTTGTTATTCTTTAATATTTATTTTTATTCTGATAGCAAATTTATTGTAACTAAAATATTAAAACTAAAATACATACCATTTTCCTCAGCAGCAAGTAAACTATCTACATCAGTTGCATGGTTGACAGGAGCAGGTTGGCATGCACTGTGATTTGAAGCAGCTCTTGCAATAGAATCTTTTCGACAAAAAGCGGGGAATACCTGGATGCCATCCACTTTCTCCGCGTGGAAATAATAATGGATATTGTAGGGGATCATAGCAACCATAATAATGTTTGATTCTATGTGGAGTATCACTCTTTCCATGAACAACAATATGCAGGGCTGTGTTTGTCTCAGCAACATTTTGATCCGGCCAAATAACAACTACTTCATCTGCAGCAGGAGCATTGTAGACTCTTTGATCGAGTGATGCATTTTTATTTATATGAATTGTTGTATTTTCATGGATTTGCATTTGACTTAGATTCCTGAAGAATTTGGCATATGGATTGTTGTCCATGATTTTCATGATACATGAAATAACTTCAGGATCTAATTTTTTAAAAAGATTTGCACGTGTCTCATGCTCATGCTGTGAATCATAAAAGTAGATCTGCAAATACTTGGGATTATCATCACTCGGTATTAAATCAGGAAAAAAGTGATAAATCTGCCCGTGTAGCCTAAACACATAAATTCCCTTATGTTTTGTGCAATCAATTTTCCCTCCTAATGAGCTGAATGCAAAGAAGTTATTAAATAGGCGGCTTAGTTTCTGGAAATTTGCTGAAGGAGCATCCTTACCTGTAAATAGCCTATCTAACTCTGGTGGAAAAGGATTAGTTGTAAGTCTGACTTCTCCATTACCACAGCAGAAACTGGGAGATTCATATTGAAACTTTTTCGCACCACAATAATCACAAAAAGTAGAAGCTGCCAGCAATCGAGATGTAGATGGTATATCCTGTCTAGATAACGCCGCTGTTTCACCTATTAAGATACCGAATGCAATTTAGTAAATGTAGCTTTTTATGTTATTAAAGAGCAGCTAAATGAAAATTCTCTTTGTATAAAGTAGCTTTACATACTATTTTTTTCATATTCGCTCTATTAAATATCTAAACAAACCTGGTTTAAGTCTTCTTTTCCTTTTTTTACGGGTGCCTTTTGCAACTACATCTTCTAATCCTAATTGTGTTTGCTGCTCTCTAAGTAAATCAGTAGGAACACAATAATTGATATCTTGTATCTGTGCTGCTAGAGTTGCTTCTACAGTTTCTGGAGCTTCCAGATGTGGTTGCTGTAGGCGCCTCCTCTGATCTAGGCACCTCATTGCTGCTGCACTTCTTTGCTGTTTAATTTCAGTAAATTCATGGCCTCCATTAGTTGATGTATGATTATTTTTTCTTTGAAAAGCATGAACTCTTGAATTACCAGCCATAGAATCATCTGTAATAAAGTTCAACACCAAGACAATATATCAGCGAACTCCATTTAAAAAAAAAAAGAGTATCATTACTGTCAATCATCAATCTACATGAAATATCTATGCAAGAATGTCTACTACATTTTATAACATGTAATTATGTTATAATAGCATTTCCATTAAATCTCTGTAATGTGTAACTTACACTTTGTTTTCATCATTTGCAATAGTTTTAGATACAACATAAGGAAATTTATTTGAAGATAATAATTTCAGAGGCAACTTATTATAGTGAAAAGAAGCAAGAAAGAAAATATTATGGTAATATTAAATATTAATAACATTAAGATAAATAAATGATACAACCTACAGAGATCTTAAAATACATATCTATAGTAATGAAGATACCGTTCTTAGACCTACATAATTGATCATTAATTACAGCTGATATACACCTACCTACTAGATACATGTTACATAAATACTTATTAAAACAACCACATACTTCTTACTTATACTACATATAAATTACTAATAAGCGAAGCATCATACAGGGACATACACTCCTACACTCTTGAATCAAAACTCCTAAAACAGAGAGAATGTGATGCTTTCAGCCTAAAATAACGCTTAAGACTATTTTGATATTATAATAGCATGAGAAGCTATTCGTAGACATTTAAAATGCCCTTAATTACTGCGTTGATCAATCAGCGAAAAAAAGGCAGAGCTGAAGTAACAACTGCATGCATCTGGTATTGCAACTGTAACTAATGAAGAAGAAGTTGTAACTGATGAAGAAGAAGCCTCAGAGCGATCTCTTCTTGGAGCTCTAACCATTAATTACGTGGTGTCAATGTATCTTGTTCCACAATGTAAGGAGAAGGTTGTAGGTTTTCCTTCAATCCATAAACCTTTTCTTTCAGGAGTAGATAGGCTTTCCTATGAGCACTAACAGCTATAGAGTCACGCATGAGAAAATGATAATTGACATCTATTACTTCAAAGTTCCACAATAGGGCCAAGAAAGGAAGGACTTCTTTGGCAAGAGATTGTTTTGCATCCTCAATATTGTTACATTTAAAACCAACAAAACTATATGCTAAGCATACACTCCCAGGGACAGTCACAGTCATCCAAGCTATATAAACTCCTTCTTCTAATTTGAACACCTCAACTGGAGTTACATGAATGTTAAAGCGATTCACCACGTCCCTCAATAATTCCAAGAAATCAATTGCAACTCTATATGCACCATAGTCTAATCCTTCAGCAGGAGATAATTCATAATTAGCAACTGGCGTTGTTCCTAGTGAACCAGTCTGTTTTGCATCCAAAAAGTTGAGATGCTTGTTCCATTCTGATCCTAGTTTGAAGGTTCATATCAACAATGACAATTTTAAATCGGCTAACCAAATACATGATGGAAAATCTGGCCGCGTGTACTGTTGGTCCCTCAGCACCCTCAAAAACATGTTCAGTCATTGGTATACCACCCTTGACAGCAACAGCCACTACAGTATTGACTGTATTAGTGCGTTGATATGCATGTCTATGAAAAGCTAGCACATCACAAAGTTTTTCAAGTAGTGGAATGTAAGCAATCGCAATAGTGGTAGCTATCATTGCCATTACCTAATAAGGAAATTAAAAAGATTATCAATAAAATCATATGTGATTTGATTCTATGTTGTTGGTGTTACTTTAAGTAATTATCTACTTTGTCTAAAAAGAATAAAAATGAAATGCACCAATTAAATGATATACATATCGTAGTTTTAACAATTCACTATTTCCTAATATCAATTACTTAAGGTGCCATCATATCTCTTTAGAAATAACTAAAAAGTAAAGCTACATTCTGAAGTAAATATTCTTTTGGTGGGTAAATAAAATAAAAATATAGTGTCAATATTCATTTATATAAGTAAATGACAAATAATAAAACAGTGTAGACAATGCATTTCATGTAACTGATATGTGCAATACACAAATCAATACCTTTATAGGAAAATCATGCTACTTTAAGAATACTATCAACCACAGACAATAAAGAGTAGCTTTTAAACTTCCAAATGCCTACTTTTAATACTTTCAAGAAACTAAGAAAGTAATGTCTGACAAATTATTATTTTATTAATTAATAATATGATGATAAGATTTTGTAGCAGTATTGAAGACTTAGCCTTCAAATGAAAGTAAAAATTGCAATAAATGAGAGTTGCAAAATACTTACATAGGCTGTCGTTGACTTGCAATTTCAATACATTAGTTAGTGTATAGTTTCTTAATAAGTGATGTAAGATAATTCTGTCTTGAATAGGAAAACAAGAGGAGGTTTATATAATAATTACACTACAAGAAAGGACAACTTAAGATAAAAAAATTATAACCTGAAATAAATAATTTAAAGAAATTATATGCCAATGTGAAATGTAAAGAATGTACTATCCATATACTCAACTACTATAGAATAACAAACAGGTCAGTGGAAATGATCACTTCTAGTCTAACAGTAAAGGTGACCAGTAAGAGGTAATGTATGTGAACAGTAGAAATTAATGTATGCCATAACTTGTAAATGATTAGACATTAACTTGAAGCCTAAACTATAATTTTCAGTGCTAGAAATCAAGGAAAGGTAAATTAGAAAAAAGATATCATTTGACATGTTTAGGTTAGGACATGAATGATAGAAGATTAGGTGAGTTCTTTGATTTCAGCAGTGTTCACTCAACAGTCACTGAAGTTTGTTATGTTCATAAGATGATCTCTTGTTATACTCTAAACCTTCTATGAGTGTTGATATCTCTTTTCAGTAAACATGCCTAATCTTAAATGCACTTCTTTGTTTATAATATTCACTTGTATCCTTTAATTTCCTCTGACATTTAAATTGTTTTTTAAACTATAATTCATCCTAAGACTTTATTGTTGTCACAACTATAAAAATTATTGCTTAAATAAAGGCAGAGTGAATATAGTACAAGAAGCAGCATAGAGGAAGAAACTTATCTATTATTATAAAATGAAAATCATCATCTCTTACATAAAACTGGATATTTTTTGGAACATTCATGCTTAATACAGAATACTGCTGCTTCTAATTCTTCTACCTAACAATACAATTCTACAACCACATATCTAGAATCTTATAGTTAAGTTTTACTTTCCCCCTTTCAAAATCAGCGTAATTTAGAAGTTGAATTGTTGTCTGACAATGGCAAAACAACATTTATAACAAAGATGCATAAACTATGATAAGCATTTCAAAATATGTTGAATCGTGACTTTTGTGGCCATTCCTTGATTTACTTGACATGCTAATTAAGCAATTAAAACAGAAACGACAGCCCACTGGAGTTTGCCATGGATGCTGAGAGCTAGAGTTGGACGTACTTGTACCCGAATGTTTTTGGTTCGCAAAGCTTCAATTGCTATCATTAGAACTTCTTGATTTTCCTGCAAAAAAACAACAGCCGAGATCAATTACAACTAAATAAGCAGGATATTGGAAAATTTGACAAATTAAATGTCAACTTTAAACTTGCTTTAAAACAATACACAAACATACTTGTTGATACAATGACAGTAATTCTGCAGCTGATTTCCCAAACAAACTCTCAACATGTTTAGTTAAGAAAGAAAGAGAAATTGAGTCTCCTTTATCAACCAGATTGCCTTGCAAAATAACCCTAGAACAACAATAAAAGTAGCATATTAGTGTTGTTGTAAATAACCAAATTTGCCTTACAAAAGATTGCAATTCAGAGATGCTTACCTTGGAACAGGTGTGGTATCAAGTGTTCCATATTTGATGCAACTAAATTTCTGATTATCAATCTCAACACAGCGTTTGTAGCATGTTTCACATGCAACATAAGCATGAAAGTCATTAATCGATATATCAGGCATAGTAGCTTCAAACAGATATCGAATATCTTGGAATGTATTATATGGCTGCACAAATTGGAATACGATTATAAACAAAATATATTATATAAAATTAATAGCAAGCATTCTCACAATGAAAGATACTTGCAAGAGAACAATTACCGTTTTCCTATTAATAGAGTAAACCAGTGTAAATACTAGAGTTTTTGTAGGAGAGGAAATATTTCTCAACTCATTTCTTTGAATCATAAGTTCAGGGTAGTAACCATAGACCCTTAAAACAGCAAACTACATAATTAGCACACCCTAAGCAACAACTACTATAATTTAATTGTAGTATACACGTAACATAAATAACACTATACACACCAATCATGCAAAGCATTGGTTAGGATTGTCTCAGGTTCCATGATGATACGAGTCCCCACAGTTCCATACATAGAGAAACCTGTAATTTGAAATTTTAGGTTAAACATCTATAAAATAGAAGTTGTAATCTAAATTTTTTGAAGAATTTAAATGCTTAGCGACAACCTATGCCACAAGATGGAGAAACAACTGTGATACCAATCATAATCCAATCTCTACATTGCTCTGTAATAAGTTCCATATTCTTTGCAGAAAATACATGCACTGAAAGAGTTACTTTCACGGGACACTGTGTACTGCAAACCATCCCCCCTCCCCCAAAAAAAAAAAAATTATAACTATATACTTAATTACATTGAACATTCTTATCAAGAACAGTTTAGACACTAAATTGTTGTTATACAAACCTGTAATCACCTAAGTAGAGATCCCTTACTTCCATTTGAGATATGCCAACACGCCTTGGCTCACTTATAAACACAACAACTCCAAGTAAATCTGTCAATTCAATGCTTTATTACGGCAAAAGCTTATAATCTTACAATTATTGTAAATCATCTCAATCATAATTAATTTCTAAACACTAAAAGCATATAAATACCAGCCAACCATACCGAAAATATCTTCTGGTAAAGCCTCACCAGGAATAGATGCAATAGATTGATACTTAGGACTAGAGCATTCATTGGCATATATCATCTGATTATCAGGAGTACCATTGTTGTCATGGTTGTAAACAAATTGCCATGCGTGACATGGCTGCAAAATAGAATGAGATGAAGGTATATAAGAACGAAGATAGATTCTAAACATGACAAATAAACAAAAAGAAGCTTACGTAATGCTACCACAATAATGTGGCAATTCATCTATCCACTATCATCTAATCTAATATTCCATAAAACATGTCAATTATTGTCTAAGAAAGGAAAAAAAAAAAAAATACCCTTTTTTAGAATGGGTGGACAACGTATAATTTCGTGATAACCTATAACGCTCATTAGTAAGAAGAACTCTACTTTTATTAATCCTACAACAATATGAAATATAATAGTTACTTAATTATTATATTTCATGCAATGCTTCAATCATTTGAAAACAAACAAAATATTTCTTATCAATCTTGGAACATCCTTAACCTATTCCTTTTAGGTTCTTGTATCATCTTAGTCATTTTAGTATGGGTTAATGCAAATCCTTCATAAGATACATGGACACAATTAGTTGACAAACATATTTGCCAAGTAAATATTCACCCATACATATTAAAATGCACATACCTTCGTCATATGGACTGCCACGAAGAGCTGTAATACCAAGGACATCCCCGGTTTGCGACCATAAGTCTAATTCATAGTTGTTATGCATAAAATCATTCCATATTGTAAAGACAAATGGATGGGCAAAGCTACAAGACGTTAACACCATCGAAAGTTGTTATATAAAATCAATAACAAACATACTCTAAATTTCAGAGAAAGCCAACAACAAGAACATTGTAAATTCAAAAGCACCAAATACATAAGCCAACCACCTGTTATCCATTAAGTAAACTTCCTGCATCTCGCCTACACCTCCCGCATCACATTCAACTGATTGTATATCCGAAACAAATACAACAACAACAAGAATATCTGCTTTTATACTTATAAAACCAAACAAGGTTATCACTTTCCCAATATATAAATCATCTATTGAACAAACAAAAAATCATATGAACAATATAATTACCAAATAATTCAGTGCTTTCTACATTATGTGGAATAGTTGAGAAGGATTGATAATGTGGAGCTAATACAGGTATATCAGAGGCATTTCACTTGAAGAAAGGGGCACATTCAGTACATTCTTTGCCGCATGCAGAAGGACTGAGTACTAATTCATTATTTTGATCGTTATCAAGATCTTTATTTGCAGAAGTTAAATTGTATGGTTCCATCATAGTCCTAATAAGTCAAAAATCATTTAACAATTGCAAATCAAAAATCAAATCACAATCACAACAACACAACTGGAATAAACATACTAATAAGGTGGAAATCATACTTGCAATAACTTTATGTAACATTAGAAAATGACAACAATACATGTTTATGATTGCAACTTAACAATTCTAAAATCAGAAACAACAATAAAGATGCAAAATGAGTAAACCCATCATGATTTCCACACCTGCAATAACAACTTCTGCAAAACTTACAACCCTACACAGATATGAAATTAGAAACAACAGTGAAGATGAGGAATAACAAATGAGAAAAAGATGAGGAATAACAAATGCAAACTGACTTATGGTGAAGATCGAAATGAGAAAGGAAACAAAGGCAATTGAGTGTATAAATGGACTATTATATTATTATTGTAAGAAAGTATAGCCATAATAAGTTGAGTGCATGAGTGGACTAAAGAACAATTGAGTGTGAAAGTGAACAATCTAGTACAAAATCCATCCCTTCACCATTTTTATTATTTTTTGATTTTAAATTTTCATTCCAAACCTTTTTTTTCAGGATTCATCTTTGACTGTCAAATAGTAACCAATAATAATATTTAGCTAACAAATCAATTGATTACTATGTTTGTTAGTCTATTATTAACAAATATAATAGTCTATATTCTTGCCTATTACAGCCAACTATAGCTGTTAACAAATATAGCTGTTAATAACAGCTAACAGCTAACAGCTAAATACACTTGATTACTATTAACTAAAATAATACACTTGATCACTATTAGCTAAAATAATACACTTGATCACTATTAGCTAAATACACTTGATTACTATTAGCTAACAAATAATACACTGATTAATTTATTTTGGTTTAGCTAGTAGTAAAATTTTACCGGTAATACACTTGATTAATAGGATTGATTTATTTACCAATGCTAAATAATAATAATAATAATAATAATAATAATAATAGCTAAAATTACCAATAAGCAAACCACAAAAATTTCAATAGGGATTAGTCAGTTAGTATGTTTATTTCAACAGGGAATGATTAATATTAGCTAAAATAATACCAGCTAATAGCTAAATTCACTTGATTACTATTAGCTAAAATAATACACTTGATTACTATTAGCTAAATACACTTGATCACTATTAGCTAACAAATAATACACTGATTAATTTATTTTGGTTTAGCAAGCAAAGTTATAATTGAATGAACAGAAAAATTAGCAATACCCACCCATAAGCAATGCAAAGTAATAAACAACTGAAACAATTCAATTAATACTAATTCTATTCTACTGCACCTAACCAAATCATTGTAAAACAGTACTTCATAAATAATAATCCACCTGTATAATCAACTCATACCAATTCTAATAAATCCCACTCAATTCAAACAACACAAATAGTAAATATTTTAACAAGCAATGTTACTAAAGATTTTGAAGTTATACCAATGAAAAGTTCAGCAAAATTCATCAGAACCATGAACCTGCAAAATTAACTCCGCCAAATTAAAATCAAACGTAATTTAATTTAAACCAACAAATTCAGTAGCTGCTCATTCATGAGCGTAGGCTGCCTTGTAGTTGACACCTCACCAACACTTGTTAAACCTTCATGTGTTGTGTTCCCTGGCTTCCCTTTGTCAACCTCTTTATTTCCATTATCATGTACACGTCGTGGCTCATTATTAATATCACCCTGATGAGTGAATTGAGGTTCCTCTGTCGTGCCCTCAATGTGCTCATATGTACTTATTTCATCATCACTCCATACATTCAGCTCATCCTTCCCAACATGAGTGTTAGGAGGTGTCACTTTCTCGGGTATAACATATGAAAATTCATCTTCAAAAAATTTGACATCGCTAGAAACAAAATATTCATGTGTCTCCAAGTCATACACTTTCCACCCCTATTTCCCAAAAGGATACCCAAGAAAAATACATTTTCTACTCCTACTTGAGAACTTATCTCGTTTACTTCGTTGATTATGGGCATAACACAAACAACCAAAAACACGAAGTTCATCATATGAAGGTATTTTACCAAATAATAGTTCATAAGGAGTTTTATTATTTAGGATAGGTGACGGAGTTTTATTTATCAAATGACAAGCAGCTTGAACACATTCTCCCCAAAATTTAATTGGTAAATTTCCTTGAAATTTTAATGCTCGAGCAACATTTAAGATATGTTGATGTTTTCGCTCAACCCTCCCATTTTGTTGTGGTGTCCCAACACAAGATGACTCAAATATAACACCATTCTCAAAAAATAATCACGCAAAGGACTGAATTCCGTCCCATTATCACTTCGAGCAAATTTAATTTCTTTCTCAAATTGGCGTCTCACAATAGCAATAAAATTAAGAAACATATATTTAACTTCCTTTTTATTCCTAATCAAATAAATCCAAACTCCTCTAGAAAAATCATCAATTATTGATAAAAAAAAAGCCCCACAAGACGAACGAGTCTTGTAAGGACGCCACAAATCTAAATGAACAAGTTCAAAGAGTCGACTAGCTTTATTATGACTAATTGAGAAACTACATCTAACTTGTTTTGCACGAGGACATACATCACAAGATTTATTGCTAGGCTTATGAGAACTATTAATAATCGAAAGCATTTTTAACACCTTTTCTGAAGGGTGTCCCAATCGCCGATGCCATAGGTCGAACACAGGAGTTGCATCCACAGTCATAACCTTCACCTTGGGCGTACCACAGAAAAAATATAGTCCATCTTGTCACTCACCTACTCCAATCACCTTCCTCGTCGATTGGTCCTGTATAACACATAAATTATTAGTGAATTGTACTGTGCAATTTATATAATCGGACAATTGAGATATAGAAACTAAATTACATGTCAATTGTGGCACATAAAGAACATTATCAAGTTTTAAACCCCCTGGCAACGTCACAGTTTTGACTCGATCGACATTAGCGGATTTCCCATCAGGTAAACCCACAGGAGAATGGTTCACCTTTCTTACATTAGTCAAAAGTGACAAATCACAAGTAATATGATTGGAGGCCCCTGTATCTATAATCCACGCAAAGCAACTGTCATTTTTCTTACCATGTAGTTTATCCTTGATTTTGGAAGCATTCAAAAAATCAAGGAGTTGTTGTATTTGATTTTGAGAGACACCTTGCAAACCAGAAGCATCAGGAGGTGTTGAGGAGACTTGCAGACCTTGTTGGGTATGTTGTCCACCCACTTTATTAGCACGTACACCAAGATGATTGTTGCCACGACCTCCGTTTCGTCCTCCGAACCAACCTCCACGACCACGCTTGCTCATGACTGAGCCACCACGACTCGGACCTCGACCACCCCGTGGCCTATCACCCCACCACTCCGGGAAACCATGGATTTGAAAGCAATTTGATTCATCATGGCCTTCTCTATTACAACGGTGACAAAACTTATTCATATTATTATCACTGAAGTGGGATTTACCCTTTGTTTCAGCTTGTACTTTGAATGCCATGACATTATCATGATCAAGTTTTGTGTGGGATAGGTCACCGCCTCGCAACCCCTCAGTTTGTATGACCTGTTGATATGCCTTATCAACATTGGGAAAAGGATCTTGAGCGAGTAATTGACCCCTAATTGCGGCATACGCCCCGTCTTCTAGCCCAATCAAGAAGTGATGGACAAAGTCTTCTTCTCTAAGTTTCTCAACTTGGCTCACAATATTGCAAGTACAGTGCCCACACTTGCAAGTTGGAACCCTCGCATAAGTAGTCAGTTCATCCCAAATTTTTGATAAGCGACCAAAATACTTGGCCACAAATACATCTTTCCCTTGTTCACAATCACTTAAGGAGGACTTGAGTTGACAAATACGCGTCCCATTTATCACACAATATCGATTTTTAAGATTGTTCCAAAGTAATTGTGCATCATCATATTCTCCTAGAGTGGAACGAATTGATGAGTCGAGAGTGTTGGTGATCCAAGACACCAACATTGAATGAAGCGCTACCCATTCCTTAAGTTTATCACCTTCTTTGGGCTTCTTGACACTCCCATCAATGAAGCCATATTTTCTCTTTGCTTTTAACGAGGTACAAACTGCCCTCGCCCACTCATCATAATTCCCACTGAGGAGCTTGATCGGGGTAACTATGTTTCCTGGACCATCACTGGATTCAAGATGATAAGTTATATCCACCTTCGTTTTCACGTTGTTCTCGTCGTCACGCTCTGTCATCTTGCCTTCCTCTGTTTGTGTAATTTTTTCTTTAGGGGTTTTAGTTGGCTCTGATACCATGACAAATTCACCACAATGATCTCTCTTTCTCATATATTCCCACGTTCACGTATATATATATACAAAGCAGTTGCCTAACAAGCTCATATAATTAAGCTTGCATAATATCACATGATTAGCTGTAAATATAGAAATTAAAATATTATCCTACCCTATTTACCATAATAAACTATAGGATATTAAATCTATATATTCTCAATAACCACCTAAACAAATTGTAAAGTCAAACATAACTCGCCATGCACCCCATACAATTTTTTTTTGACATCATTAATTAGTTATACACATGTTTTTATGCATTACACCTATGCAGACATTTTAACATTTATCTAACCTATATTAAAATGAACACTAACTGAAGTTATTTGTGCCCAATAATGAAAAAAAAAATTAACCCATGTAAAATGGTGCAGCTCTGATTCAATATTAGGTTATAATGTTCACTATAAAAAAATATTATGAAACTACCATTCGGAAAATTTCGGCTTAAACTCAATTAATAATTATCAAGCCTAGCTCGAACAAGCTACTACTCGGCTCGTTGATATCCCTAGTTATAAATTTTACATTAGCAAACGTGTATAAATGAAATGTAAAGAATAAAATAAAATGGAGGAAATAAACTTTAGCCATCATTATTTTGTTCATGCCACTTGTTGGTCTAGTATACAAGGAACCGATTGGATAATTTCTTCCATGAATAATCATTTAGCACCTAAGGTGATTAAGTGCTTATGCAGCTATACATATCTATAATTAGTTAAGTATTACACCCTCCGATCCGTTCCTAAATGTTTGATACGTTTGAAATCTTACGCTATTTATAAGATGAGAGAATAATCTTTTAAATTACTTCCAATATATAAAACATAATATAGTCGTATGGGGTATTATTTGATTCATCTTACTGAGTACATTATTAACATCTAATTATTATAATTTTTATGTATACACAACAAAAGATGTTTAAAGTCAAACGAGTGCATTGGCATATGTATAAGTCAAAACGTATCAAGCAATTAAAAACGGAGGGAGTACTGGCTTTTATGCGCGCAAAAATATAAGAGGATTATCCACAAAAATATGAAAATACCACATAAGTGGATTACCATTCAAAAAAAAAAAAATGAAACTCCTACATATGAAAATGTATTACTGATTTTTGTTTCATAAAATATAAACAACCAATAACAAAATATTTTTTTTGTTCATAATTGTTAGTGGATTAATATCAAAATTATGACTATGTCACTACTCCATAGTTAATAATCATTAATATTCCTTAGTTAAAAATCATCAATCCATCGTAAATTATAAAAAATCAATAATCATAGTAATCCATAAAAATCATAGTTACTCCATAGTTAAAAAAATCAAAAATCCATAAAAGTCATAGTTCAAAATATTAATGGTAAACAATCACTAATCCATTAGTAATCTAAAGTTAAAAATAATTAATCCATGCTAAAAACTTTTAGTTCAGTTCAACTCCAATAGTTTAATTCAATTTAGTCCGATTCCGTGTTTTCAGTAGGGTTGTGTGCAAGATTTCAAAGTAACCCTAAAGAATCTTACCTAAAGGTTGTTAAGAGAATTTTAAGGTATCTAAATGGTACTGATGATTTGTGTCTGTGGTATCCAAAAGGTAGCCGTATGAATCTCATAGGATATGCAGATGCTGACTTTGCTGGTTTTATTGTGGACAGGAAGAGTACTTCTGGAATGGCTCACTTCTTAGGTCCTGTCTTATCTCATGGGAATCTAAGAAACAAAATTCTGTAGCCTTATCCACAGCAGAGTCTGAGTATATTGCAGCAGCTTTATGTTGTGCTCAGCTCTTGTGGATAAAGTCAAAACTAAAGGATTTTGGGATCTATTTCAGAAGTGTTCCCATCTTATGTGATAACACAAGTACAATCAATATTTCGAAAAATCTTGTCCAACATTCTAAAACCAAGCATATTGAGATTAGACATCATTTTCTAAGGGACAATGTTGAAAAAGATAATGTAGAATTGGAGTTTTGCAGGTCAGAAGATCAACTAGCTGACATCTTTACAAAACCTTTGAGTAGAGAAATGTTCATCAAGCTTTGTACCTTGTTGGGTATGGTTAAAATTAGACAATGAGCTCTTAAGTCTTAACTTGTCCCTTTGGCCAGTCAAATGATGTCAATATGTACATATTCTGTTTTGTTTTGTTTTTCTTTATCCTTTTTAGGTCTCACAAAGTTCTTATGCGATGCTGAGCTGATTAATTTAGTACTCAAGTGCCTTAGCATAATCTTGTAAAAGGTAAGTTGGGACAGACCAGTTGCAAACCAGTAGGGAACCAGATTCTTGTGGCGGTTATTTTTAGTCAATCAGTTTATTTTCAAAAATTCAAATTTTTGGAAATAAATATTTTGACGGTTGTATTTACGGCAACTGCCTTTTTGGTTGAACGGACAAATATCTTTCAAATATTCTGAAGATAACCGTTTTTATTCAAATCTCCCACAAATATATGCTTCTGATCATACTTTCCTTCTTCATTTCATTTTCTTATTTTCTTTAACTTCTATATATTCTCTCGATTTCTTTTCTCTCACACAAAAACCTAATGCATATAAATTCTTTCTCTCACATTGTTCAAAGTGTTTCTTTTTGTACTCAAATCAGAGAAATTTTTTATTCTCACCATGTCGAAAAGAAGAAGCACAAGATTGGTTGAGAAAGAAGTTAGTGAATCTCCTGAAATTGAAACGTAAAAACACAAAGAAGATAGCAAGCAAGGGTACTCGTGTGAAAACGGTTGCTAGAAAGGGTGCAGAAGCATCCAAGGGGAAGGCTGTTATGAAGGAAGCACAACCAGAGCAAACCACAATAGGGAAAAATAGAAAACAATCTGATGTTGCGGTCTCTTCAACCATGAAATCTAAGAAAAGTAAGTCTACCACTCCTAAACCTCTATATAATATGAAGGATAGACAAATTCTGGTAGGATTTTCTGTTGCAAAAAGTTGGGTTGCACAAAAGTTCTTGATTAAGGTTAAGGAGGCCTTAGATTTTCAGAAATGGTCTGTGTTGTTTGCAAAAGATTTAGATGTGTGTTATGCCCCTAGTTGAAGAATTTTATTCACACTTGTATACTAAAGATGATGGATCTTATTTCTCCTTTGTCAAAAAAACTCCCATAAATTTTTCTAAAAAGAAATTGGCTGAGATTCTCAAAGTTCCTACAAAGGGACTTGATGTCTACTCCAGAGAAAATTGGCCTTCTGTAAAGGGAGTCACAGCAGAACAGATCCAGACTAGACTCTTTACTGGTTCGCCTGACAACAAACAGGGGTAACCATTGGCCAATTAAAGGAACCAATCATGAGGATATTCCACACAATAGCCTCTAAGATTGTGTGTCCTAGAGCACAAGGCCGTATGAGTGTACGGTTGATGGATAGTGTTCTTATTTACTGCCTCATTGAACACATTCCTATCAACCTCCCTGCTATGATGTTAGGACATATGATCTGCTGTGTGGAGAAAGCTAATCATGCTCTGCCATATGAAGGATGGCTGACCTTAGTGTTTGGGCACTGGAAGATACCAATGGTGGGAGATTATGGCACAATGTCACATCTCACAAATCAGATTATAGGTCAGAAAGGGATGACATATGCAAGAGGTGTTCTGAAAATGAAGGATGAAGGGAAAAGTGATGTTGGTCTTGCTGGGACCAGTACAGAAACAGTTCAAGCAACCTACGCCTTGGTTAAGCAGCTGAGTGATCAAAATGAACTAATGCAAAATATGGTAAATGGGGTCACTACACTGTGTGCTGCACTTTAGGAATCCTACAGACGAATTGAGGTTCGTTTTGACAAAGCAGGAATACTTGGTAGAGAGGATTCTGAAGACAAGGACGATGCATCAGACGCTACAGATGAGGCTAATGATGAGGATGCTGAACTCTGATCTGAGCAGGATGAGGAAGAAGCTGATGAGGAGAATGCTGCCAGTATTTAAGAAAAAGAAGATGATGATGAGACTGAACAAGACTCTGGAGCAGCTTGATCTCTTTGCTTTCTTTTTATTTTATCCGATTGCTGCTAACCCCCTCCTTTATTGAAATTCTTATTTTGGTTTCCCCCCTTTCCTTTTAAAAACATTCTGTAATTTGGTTTGTACTAACTTTCTAGACAAGTAGGTTCTAGACAAGTTTCTTAAACTTGCTAGTGATGACAAACCTGTAAGGTTTGGAAGGAAATGTATTCAAAGCATTTTACTTCTTATCATCCCAATGGCTTGTTTACAAGTCTGATAAACTTAATAATGTTCTTATTGCGGATACATGTTTAAGTCTAAGAGCTCTATGTCTAATTAGTATTTTCCCTGGGTACTTAGCAAACTCTTTCTTAAACTGTTGTCAGTTAGTTGTGAATTGGTTTAATTGTAAATGATGCTTAATCTGCAGGAACAGTATAAGACCATCTCACTGAATTCTAAATAATTCAAAATTTCTGAAAAGTTCCAAAAGTTAAATGATATTATTTGCAAGGGGAACTTCATAGTTTGTCATCATCAAAAAGGGGGAATTTGTTGAGTCCCTAGCTTTTGTTTTGAATGATGACAAACCACATTGATCTATCACATTGATGCAAGTTTCCGTTTGCATGTATAGGTACTAAAGAAACAAGTTCAATGATGACAAGATAAAGCTCGAGAAGCCAAGCCTTGAAGTTTGCATGAAGATCAAGCTCATAGAGTCCAACTCTTAGGTCTTAGATGCAATGTAAGTGGTATGAAGGTTTACATATGCAATATAAAGATTGAAATTACAGAGATGCACTAATTATAAATGACAAGGAATGTAAGTTACTTAATTAGCATACATAATTATAAGTAAACTTGGTTGATTGGAACAGTGTTGAACCAGTCCCCTAGAGTTTACTTCACACATCCGTATTTTTGGAAATTTTTTTTTCGTGCAAATTGTTTTTTGAAAATCAAACACGGATGCTTGGATTGATATGCAAGGCAAATATGCTTATGTATGGCAGGTATGTTATGTAATATTGCACTGATTTTATTTGATTTCAAATAAAATCAGTGAGTATATTTTCCCGGAATTATTTCTATAATTTCATGGAAAATATTCTCTTTCAAATATTACATAACATATCAGCCAAAGGCTTATTTAAGGACATTGGCCAGCAGACATCCAAGGATAACTTTTGCACGAACAAAAACTGAAAAACACGATTTGCAAAAGTGCTCTCTAAGTCTCAATCTCGCATAAACCTCATAACCACATTATGGTTCTAATTTTCTCTCTTCTGTAAGCATTTAGGCTAATTGTTTTTTAGAGACAAAAGATTTTAGTTCACCATTCTGATAGTTCATTTTGCTGGGGAAATTGATCGGGGATCATCTTCATTTGAACCTTCATAGTTCAGGGTTGAGTCGAACTTCCATAGGTGGAAGTTGGGGAATCATATTGTGCATAGGTGCATAATTGATTGAGTGTAATTCTTTTGTTATTCTAATTTGATTAATAAAAGAGTGAGTGAGTGGGGGACGTAGACTTATTAGAAGTCGAACCTCGTCAAATTTTGGTGTTGTTTATTTCATTGCTATATTATTTCCGCTGCTTGAGAATTGGTTCTAAATTGTTCTTATAATTAATCGAAAAAATTTGCAACAACTTTACAACACTCAATTCACCCCCCTTCTTTAGTGTCACTTGCACTCTCACAACCTTTACCCTATGTTGCCACCGGCGCAACACCTATTCCCTACCACCACCCCTAAACCGTAACTGCTACTCGAACCACCCCAAAAGCCCTAACCATCCCAAAAACTAAAACATCCTCCACCACCTACAACCACCTCTAACACCCCCAAAACCACCACTCATCAACTCGCCGCCCCACCTACCCCCTTTTCCACCCTTCTTAACCCCTCCTCCACCACCCAAAACGAAACCCTAGTTTGGGTGGTGGAGGGGGTTTACGAAGGGTAGGGAAGGGGGTAGGTGGGGCGGTGAAGGAAGGCAAGTTGATGAGTGGTGGTTTCGGGGTGTTAGAGGTGTTTGTAGGTGGTGGAGGGTGTTTTAATTTTTGGGGTGGTCAGGGTTTTTTGGGTGTTTAGGGTGGCGGTTAGGGTTTAGGGGTTGGGTTTGAAGGGTGGTTTTGGTGGTAGTTAGGGTTCGAAGGGGTGGTGGTGAGATTTAGCAACGTCGATGAGGGGTGAGGGAGGTTAGTGATAAGTGTATTTTATTCATATATTTTACCCCCTTTTCTGGTTTATTTTGACTCTAACCTATGCTCATCGGAGCTATTTTGGTAAACATTTTGTTGTATGGAGTTGTTTGTGTTTGTTAGTGACTTTTAGCAGGATTTCGGTCTTTTTGCATTGATTCCGAGGCAATCATATGAGTTACAACTAGATACTAGAAGCCACGGGTTAGAATTGGAGTACTCAGGAAACTATGATGAAGCTTGGATAGCTAGAAGACGAGCTTACTTGATTTAGGCGAAAAAGTCATTTCGCCCGGGTAGTCGGGCGGGTTTCGGGTCTTACGAAATTGACTTAGCATTTTTTGAAGAAGATGGACGAAAGCACTGATCGCGCCCTATCGGGCAAATTTTCCTCGGTCAGTCGGTCGGTTTGCATAGAGGGCCTTTTTCACTCGTCTCAGCCGCCCGATTGGGCAGCATTCACCCGGTCGGTCTAGCGGTTCGTCCGGGAGCTTGTTTTCCCCTTTTTAGCTCGGGCCTTGTACTTTTTATATAAATAGCTATTGTTTTGGGTCATTTACACACATTAGGCTAGAGATTAATTTTCTCCTTAGGGTTTTTCATTCAGTTTCTCTCTAGAATTTACTTTTGTCAAAACTTAATCTTTCATTCAATACAATCACAATTTCAGGTTCTATTTTATTTCTTCTGTTGTTTTTATTAGTTTGATTAAATTTCTCAGTTATAATTGTTAGCAGTATTTTAATTGTAGATCTTGTTTTTGCCCTAGTTCATGCTTTTGAGCTATTTTGTTCATGTTAATTAGTTTAATTGTTGTAGTCATGTTTTCAGTTCTAGTTTATATTGTCAAATTAGTTCCTTTAGTTTTTATCATGCGTGAGTAGTCTTCCTTCTAGGACTAGGGGATCTATGGATCGTTCCTGATGTTTTGTTCATAATTGTTAGTCTGGTTATTATGCTCTTGAATTCCTGTTATCAATTTATATTGCTTTCAGTTAAATACTGGCCAGGTTTAATTGTTAGTTTCATATTGTTGAAATCGATACCGGGAGGTAAGATTACCACAATTAGATTTTAGGGACAATAGGCAAAACGAGTCTAAGTGAGCGAGAGCCATTAGAGGAGTTTTGAGGGAGACTAAATTCGAGAGAATTAGTGAACCTTAAAGTAGGGATGTCCCAGGCTTAGTTATAGTTTTCTTTCCTTAATCAATTTATTCCTAGTAACTAGTTAACTTTTTTGTGAAATCCCAATTTTCAAAGGCCCATTGCGGCAAAGTAACTTGTTAGAATTAGTGGAATTGCTTGCTTCCCTGTGGATACGAACCCTACTTCCCTGTCTACATAGTTAGAGTAGTAGGTTATTTTTGATAGGTATACGACTGTCCTTATCAAATTATGACGTCGTTGTCGGGGAGGCAATAGTTTAATTTCTACTAGTCGGGTTATTTTGTCCTTTTTTTTGTTTATTTTATTTTATTTTGTTTCAAGGAACCCACTGTTCTTTGAGACAATTTTTACGGATATCTGCAGTTTTGATTCGTGTGCAGGTACTAGGTTTGCATGCCAATTTGGATTGATCCTGAACCAGAACGTCCATTACATAAGCGGAGCCATAGAAGGAAGCGGAGGTTGCGGAGAGTTGTTCTTTTTGAAAGGATACTATCGGAAGTGTCACAACTCTTTTCTGATTTGAGCATTTCTGAGAATTCTGATAGGGAAAATATGGCAGAGTCACATATTAATGAGAACAACATACCGAATAATGATGCACAGCCGCCGCCACCGCCGGTGCCGCAACCACGATCGTTGAAGGATTATTCCCAACCCAGTTCTGCAACAGTTGTAGGTGGTTATTAGTTCCCTGATACCGAGGCTCTAAATTTTGAATTGAAGCCAGCTCTGATGAATATGGTGGAAAGGAATCAGTTTGAAGGAACACTGATGGAGGATCCAATATTGCATTTGAATAACTTCCTGCAATACTGTAGTACAATTAAACAAGTTGGTGTCTCTCAGGATTACATTAGAAGAATGATGTTCCCGTTCTCACTGAAAGACAAGGCCCGTACTTGGTTGAATAGTCTCAATATGGATAACATTAACAATTGGGAAGAGTTAGCTCTAGCATTTCAAAGGAAGTATTACCCTCCAGAGCGAACTGCAACCCTTCGGAGTAAAATCACGAATTTCAACCAGGAGTCAGATGAAACATTATATGAAGCATGGGAGAGATTCAAGGATCTTTTGAGGTTGTGCCCACATCACGGTCTTGAGAAGTGGTTCCTGGTTCTGTTATTCTATAATGGTTTAGGGAATGAGAGTAGGACATTATTAGATTCAGCTGCTAGTGGTCCGTTCATGAACCAAGACGTTAATGCTGTATATGATTTGATCCAAGAAATTGCTATTCATAACTCACAGTTTGGCAATCCCAGGGGACATTTGAAGAGAGGTGGAAGGCATGTGGTTGATGATAAATATGAGAGTTTAGCTTCACAGATCAATGCCATAAGCCAGAAGCTCGATAAGATTGGTACTACAGCTCCTCCACCATCACCTGTAGCTGCTATGGCTGCACTTTCGGGATGCACTGAGCCTTTCGGTGATTCATGTGGTTCATTCGGTCATAGTTCCTAGTCATGTACCAGTTCAGCAGAGTAATTGTGTGCCTCCAAGCCTATAAGAACAACCCATTCTACAATGCATACAATCCAGGGTGGAAGGATCATCCATACTTCTCCTACAAGAACAGCAACAATGTGCAAAATCCTCAGCAAACTGTACCACCTCAGCAGGTTCACCAACAGATGCAGAGATATATACCACCACACCCACCAGGTTTCAGTAGACCACCATTGCCAGTTCAACCTAGTAGTGAAATTTCGAGCTGAAGAATATGATGTTGCAGATGCAGAAGAACATGGAGGCAATGCAGGCTCACAATAAGCAACTAGAAACCCAGCTAGCTCAGATTGCACAGTCTACAGCTCAGAGGCTACAGGGTCAAATACCTCCTCAACCGAATCCACCAGCTTAGAGAGAGAATTGCAACTCCATTACTACCAGAAGACGGACCCACTATGAAGGTCCTAAGATGCTCACTGATGATGCCGATTCAGAGATAGGAGTGCAGACTGGCAAGACCAGCAATGTGGTGATTGAGGAGATTGCAGAGCCTACACCTTCTAAGGAGAAAGATGCCCCGGAGAAGACGGTCCTGGTAGCTGACAAGTCAGTTGATGCATTGACACCTCCCAAGGTGCCACTACCCTCCCGCATAGGGTAGACCGAAGTAAGAATGACAATCATTTCCATAAGTTTCTCGATATTGTCAAAAATTTGCCATTTACTGACTTGATTACGCGGGTACCTACATATACTAAGTTTTTAAAAGACATATTGAGCAGGAAGCGGGAATTGAGTTCAGTAGAGACTGTTTCTTTAACTGAAGGATGTAGTGCTATTTTGCAGAATAAGTCTCCACCTAAACTAAAGGATCCCGAAAGTTTTTTGATACCTTGTAACATTGTTTCCCTTTTTATTGATAAGGCTTTATGTGATTTAGGGGCCAGTGTTAGTGTTATTGTTTCCCTTAATGATGTTTTGAAACGTCCCATGATAAGGACAATCATGTCATGCAATTTATACTCTTAATGAGATTGTTCTTAACGACCTACCTCGCTCCCCTAATAAGGATCTTCTGGAGGCTCATTTTTGTTTGGATTCTTTTTCAGGTGACGGAGATAGTGATGATAACAAGATGTGTCAGGATCCAAAGAAAAAGAAAACACGTCGTAAGAAAACACGTCGTAAGAAACGTCGAAAGCCTCGGAAGTCATCTGATCTCAACATGTTTTTAAGGTGAAAAAGATAAGTGGCGAGATTCCATGTAAGGATCATGAGACAATTGAGCGAAAGGAAACCCCAAGCATCGTTGAGTTTTTAACTAATGGGGCGTTCCCTCTTTGACCCTCCTTAAAGTATTGGGTAAACACGGTTAAGCTAATGAACTTAAAGGAGCACTTTGCGGGAGGCAACCCTTAAGTAGTATAGTTTTCTTTTCATTTTATTTTGTTTTCGTAGTAGTAGTTTATACCTCAACCAAGTTTTATCTATGATGGTGAGTGACAGTGAGGGTACTAATGATTTTGGTCAAGTTCGGTTTATGAGTACGGGTCTCAGAACGTTGCTAAGGTGAACATTAGCAAGGAATTGAACCACCCGTGCTACCTCGGGCCTCGCCCGAGCACTCGGGCGAAATTCACCCGGTCGGGTGCATGAGACGAGTGAATAACGCATGAATTATGAAGGCGAGAAATCCGCCCGAGCATTCGGGCGAAATCCGCCCGATCGGGCGAACAGACTTGTCCGCGGCAGTTTCACAAGGTAATTTTAAAATGACCATAACTTTTCCTCCAGGATGTTCCACGAGGCGTACAACCTACTGTTAGAAAGCTCTTTGAGTGTTCTTTCCAATTACATAAGATTCGTGTTATTCCAAATTTTGCTTTGTGAGATATGGTCAAAACAGTGAGAGGTGGTCAAATTTCAATCCATGTATGCTACACGCAATATCATCTACCGCCCACGCCCTTTTCTTATCCTTGCACAACTTCATCCTCTTACCCATATACATCATATTTCACCCTCATGACCCCCTAAACCATCCCACCATATCTCTTCTCTCTCACTTTACTCCCTTCCAGCACTGAGGACATTGATGAGTCCGGCTTGGGGGAGGTATGATTTATTGCTTTCTTAGTTTAGTTTTCTTTGCCTTTTAGTATAACTTTATTGCTTTCTTAGGATAGTCATATGGTTTGTACTACTTTCTAGAAGTAGGAGTTTACACATGACTAAAAAAATGTATTGCTTTCCTAGTTTAGTTTTTATTGTTTTATAGTTAGTTGATTGAATGGTTTGAATGAATTGAGTTTATTTTTGATTTAAGAATTGCTGAATGATTGAATTATGACTTCCCTGTGCCCTGTATTTTATTTAAAAATGTTTTCGATTGATTTGGGCATGTGATGAGTTATGTTTGGGGAATTGCCGACTTGGACTTGAACTTGACTTAGCTTGAAACAATATCTTGTCATGCCACTATAGCCATGTGTAGAGTAGAGGCTTGAACTGTGTTAACGGGGGGATTTGAGCCGCATACATTAGTATATGCTTATTTTCTTTCATGTGTGCTTAGTTCCTGGTGCTTGTATGATTCGTGTTTTGGTTTTTGACTCTAGTAACTTGGCTTGGTGTGTTACATGTCGCGAATGATAAAAGGCATTCATTTCTTTTAGGAGCTTTCAAATTTTAGGCATTCTTTCACAAATTTTCCCTTGGTCCTTATTTTGAGCTTTTTATCCTTCATTTGAATTTTAGCCACATTACAACCCTATTTGGCCTTGTTCTATCAGTTGATATATGACCAAGCTTGACTTGGGAGACTTGGGGAGTTGTTTTGTTGTTTTTCACTTGTTGGAGGTTTTGGAGGATTGGAAAATTGTGAATGGTTGGTGTTAAAGTTTAATAATAGGTCTCACATTAAGGCTCTACATACCAATGTCTAGGCTAGTTTTTAATGAAAAATTAAAATGTTATATATATATATATATATATATATATATATATATANTATATATATATATATATATATATATATATCTTATATTGGCCTCGTTATGTATGTGTGATGATTTTGTCTTTGACATGTCATTAAGAGTCGCGAGCCTAAGTTTGAAAAAATTTGAAAGTTGAAAAGAAAAAAAAAAGAAAATGAAAAGAAGAAGAAACTGGAAAAATTGTAAAATGTTGAAAAAGAAAAGTTTGTGATTTTTGGAGTTGTTGGAGTGTAGAGATTTATGGTGTGATTCCATGAGAATTGGTTTGATGTTGGAGTTGAATGATGGAGATGTTATGTTCTTTGATTGTTTTATGTGTATAACCCATATTCACCACCACATTATTCCAAATTTTATCGTACCCATCACCCTAGCCACGTTACAAGCTTATAAAGACCTTTTTGATCGGCATGTGCATGTCTTTAGTTCTTGGGAAGTGAATCAATTGCCAAAGCTAGTGAGTACTACTTGCATTTCGAGTCGACTTTCACATTAGGATTGAGTGAATACCCTTAAACACTTGCATGAGGTGTGAGACGTGGGTTTGGTTCTCAAAATTTGCATTTAAACACTTATTGCATTTGCATTCTTATTTGGGTTCAAAGGTGAGCTTCACTGTTTGTGCTCAATTACATGTGTGGAGTGACACCGAGTGAGCTACTCTAGTCATCGACTTCTATTTCTTGCATGGTTGGCTTATTGACTTTGATTTAAGTGGATGGCGGTCAGGGGATTTTGATATGTTGGTATAGGAACTTACATGCTCGGAATTACTTGAGTTGATTGTGTTTTCAAAAATTTTGGGGTGAAGTCATTGTTCGGTTTAGTTTGTTTGCTTGAGGACAAGCAAAGGTTTGGCTTGGGGGAGTTTGATAAGTGTATTTTATTCATATATTTTACCAACTTTTCTGGTTTATTTTGTCTCTAACCTATGCTCTTCGGAGCTATTTTGGCTAACATTTGGTTGTATGGAGTTGTTTGTGTTTGTTAGTGACTTTTTGCAGGATTTCGGTGTTTTTGCATTGATTCTGAGGCAATCATATGAGTTACAACTAGATACTAGAAGCCATGGGTTAGAATTGAAGTACTCAAGAAGCTATGATGAAGCCTGGATAGCTAGAAGACAAGCTGACTTGATTTAGGCGAAAAAGTCATTTCGCCCGGGTAGTCGGGCGGGTTTCACTCGATCGGTCGGACGGAATTTACTTAGCATTTTTCCAAGAAGATGGACGAAAGCACTGATCGCGCCCAATCGGGCGCATATCGCCCGGTCAGTTGGGTGGTTTGCATAGAGGGCCTTTTTCACTCGTCTCAGTCGCCTGGTCGGTCGGGCGGTTTGTCCGGGAGCTTGTTTTCCCCTTTTTTGCTCGGGCCTTGTACTTTTTATATAAATAGCTATTGTTTTGGGTCATTTACACACATTAAACTAGAGATTATTTTTCTCCTTAGGGTTTTTCATTCAGTTTCTCTCTAGAATTTACTTTTGTCAAAACTTAATCATTCATTCAATACAATCGCAATTTCAGGTACTATTTTATTTCTTCTCTTGTTTTTATTAGTTTGATTAAATTTCTCAGTTATAATTGTTAGTAGTATTTTAATTATAGATCATGTTTTTGCCCTAGTTCATGTTTTTGAGTTATTTTGTTCATGTTAATTAGTTTAATTGTTGTAGTCATGTTTTCGGCTCTAGTTTTTATTGTCAAATTAGTTCCTTTAGTTTCTATCATGCGTGAGTAGTCTTCCTTCTAGGACTAGGGGATCTATGGATCGTTCCTGATGTTTTGTTCATAATTGTTAGTCTGGTTATTATGTTCTTGAATTCCTGTTGTCAATTTATATTGCTTTCAGTTAAATACTGGCAAGTTTTAATTGTTAGTTTGATATTGTTGAAATCGATACCGGGAGGTAACATTACCACAATTAGATCGTAGGGACAATAGGAAAAACGAGTCTAAGTGAGCGAGAGCTATTAGAGGAGTTTTGAAGGAGACTAGATTCGAGAGAATTAGTGAACCTTAATTCAGGGATTTAATAATCGGTTAATTAATTGTGTGCAATTCATTTATTGATCTATGGTGAACCGATGTCCTAGGCTTAGTTATAGTTTTATTTCCTTAATCAATTCATTCCTAGTAACTAGTTAACTTTTTAGTTAAATCCCAATTTTCAAAGGCCCATTGCGGAAAAGTAACTTTTTAGAATTAGTGGAATTGCTTGCTTCCCTGTGGATACGATGCCTACTTCCCTGTCTACATAGTTAGAGTAGTAGGTTATTTTTGATAGGTATACGACTGTCCTTATCAGTTAGGTTAGTGGTTGATTTGGTGGTTCGTGTGGTGTTTAGGCAGGATTCCATCACTAATAACATGAATAAAAAATTATGTCTCATGTTGAACAGGATTCCACTACACTATTTTTTGTCTCTCAAACAAACGTGGGTATTTTACCCGCTAGGTGAATATAGTTTTCTCCGCTCAACGCTGGGTCACTCAAAAGCACATTGATTGTGTTTTAAAACTCCAAAATTAGCCATCGACAAGGGAAAAAGGCCACATATAAGCAAACTTACACTCACATTAGTAGTATCAAAGGTCACACGATAAACACGACGTTCTTCCAAAGGATATTCTTTGTCAGAATTCTTCACCTTAACCCAAATTTTGTCCTCCACCATGTGCTCATACATAAGCTTTGAAACCTTTGTCTTAACTTCTGAATTCTGAAAGCACAAACGGGTTAACTCCCTCTAAACCTCCTTAAACTTTGCATTCGTATAATACTTACGAAAGGTTCTTTCAATTGGGACATGCATCACTAGTTTCTTCGGCTTCCGAATTAAATCTGCAGTGGCTTCCAACTCCGCATCAGCACGTGCCTCCATCGCCGTGCAATACCGAGGTGCAAACTCAAACAACCTAGTGTCTTTGTCCATATACTTGTCAAAGAGGATGTTCATACTCTCCACCCGTTGAGTAGTCTTCATGCCAGCCCAGAATATATCCTTAAGATATGTAGGGACCTACATATGCCTTTCGTCGTACAATTCTGCACAAAACAGACGTACAAACTGGTGTTAAAATATGATAAACTTAATATGTGATGCGATGTCTAATATGCGAATTGCGAATTGTTGTAAAAATAACAAGTTGCTGAACCTTGAAGCTAATCATTATCTTGCAACCCGTATTTCTCAATGAAAGGTGCCCACCTTTGCTCAAACTCGTTCTGTTCAAGCTGTAATAAATTGTGTTGGCTAACTCAACAATGATTTCATCATATTCCTCGTCAAACTTCAACTTGTTGCTGAATGTCAACGTGATGTACCATAAGCACCAACGGTGAGTAGTCTCAGGCATAACAGTGTTGAGTGCTCTACACATAGCTGGAGCTTGATCCATTAAGATACCATGAGGACCCTTACCACCCATGCACATCTTCCACGTCTGGAAGACCCATTCATATGTTTCGCTAGTCTCATGGGAAACTAGGGCACACCCAAGAAGTATGCTTTGTCCGTGGTGATTAACACCAACAAAATTGGCAAATGACAAATGATATTTATTGGTCAGATATGTAGCATCAAAACAAATGGCTTCTCCAAAATCCTCATAAGCATCCCTACAACGTGCATCTACCCACATTATGTCCTACAAACGACCCTAGGAATCCAACCTATGCATATGAAAGAAATTCTGGTTATCCTTTAATATCTTGGCCAAATAATCCAACATCGCTTCCACATAACCATCCTCCATTTTCAGTCTCTTCTCCTCAGCTACGTTATCCCTCATATCCCTTTGCGTACAACTTAACTCATCAAAACCATTATGCTGCTAACAAGAGAGTTATGAACATCAGCCAAAGGAATACCAACTGAAATATCATTCAACAACTGCCTTTTAACTCAGCTACTCAAATTATTTTTCCTATACATATGTATAAATCTAGTTTTCCAGGGAGTAAGAAGGACATGGTTCTTTTGAATGTTAATCGCTTTATATACAATCCACTTCCCAACTTTGTTCAAACTAGCTTGCATACATCCAGGACATTTGCACTTCTTAGAGTTTCCCGAATTAAACGTGGGATCCTCCTTCAAAATAATAGAATCAGTGGCTAATTATTTTGCCTTGCTAGAACGTCGATCAAGTCTACCATAACATTCACAAGTCATCAAAATAGAATGCCTCTTTCCATGTTTATAAGCCCCCCAGCAGCGCGGGCAACCCCAAACCCTTCCTGCCGACCATACATCCTATAATACTCATCAACTTCCTTCCAAGTATCAAATGAAATGTAAATTCTAGGTGGAGGGACTACACTAACATTACCATTGACAAAGACCTCATCTTCTTCCTCCAAATCTTCCTCTTCATACTCATCATCCTCACCAGAAACAACAATTTTCAAATAATCAATGTCACCGATTTCGTTATCCTGTTACATAATTAATGTATTAACAATTTTTATTATATAAGTTTAAAAATGATTGCATAAATGTGATATATATGATGATTATGTATGCGATATGATCTACACATTTGTGCTACTATAATTAATATTTAACAAATTGTTGGTTAATTAATAAATTGGTATATGATTCAAAACAACTCTGATATGAGGTATATAGATATTATTAAGATGTACATAGCTACTATTATGATGTACATAGCTACTATTACGTATACACATCAACTATCATCTACAACTGATACTACACATCCACCAAACTGACACAAAATTAACCCTAAAATCGTAGAATCCAAAACCAGAAAATTAACATTCCCACTGTCAGCATTATCAACGGATAATTGAGACAAGTATAAAACAAAGACCAATAAATTGAAACACTTACCACACTTTTTGAGTTTGCAATTTGTTAAACCAAATTGGTAGATTCCCTCACCGACATAGTTCTCAGTTACAATGAATAACAAAACCAATTAAATTCAACCAAAAATTTAACTTTACAAACTCAATGAAAAATGAAGAATGTTGTCCTAAAGAAGATTAATAACTCATGGGAAAATAAAGAATGATTGAAAAAATTAAGCGACCCACTGAAAATGGAGGTAATGGAAATAAAAAATGGTGGTAATGCAAATTATTTTACAAAATGAAATTAGGGGGGAAATTTTATGGAAAACAAAAACTTTGAACAAAAAAGTGAAAATAAAAAAGGAAGGTCAAAGTAAAAATAAAATAAAGAAGATGTGGTTCAGTTATTAAAGAAAATAAAATTTGGTTTTGGGTCTTTCCACTAAAAGAGAATGCATGAAAAAAAAAAATAACTTTAACACTGGGTCTCACCGATTCACCAAGACACTACAAGCCAAATTTTTTGGCTATGTGTTACATAAGTGATATGCAAAAATCATTTCTCGAATTTAAAGAGGTGTTGTAGGGAAGGAGAAAGTTGCTTGAGTACAGTTCAGTACAGTGGTCTTTTGTAGGAATAGTGATGTTGAGTGTTGGAGTGTTGAATCGGAGAATACTAGGGTCTAGCCATCTAGGGGCGGTTGAAAGTACAAGTTTGAGTTGACCGGATCATATTCGGGTATTTCAATTTAAGTTTAACTCCGGTCATTTCGTCCCATTGACTCAATCCAATTCTCACCTACATTGTATGGTAGTTGATTAATTCCACATATGCAATCTACAAATTCCTATTTTCAACTTATCTTATTTGAAATTGAATACTGGCCAGATTTAATTGTATGTTTGGTATTGTCAAAATTGATATCAAAAGGTAAAATTACTATAATAGATCGCAAGAAAAATAGGTGGAACGAGTCTAGGTAGGCAAGAGCCGGTAAATGAATTCCGATGGAGGCTAGATTCGAGAGAGTTGGAGTGCCCTAGTTTAAAGGAGTCATGTTCTGTTTAATTAGTTATTGTTCGTTGTTAGTTAATGGTGAACCGTCGTCCTAAGCTTATTTTAATTTGACTAAAACTAGTTAAGGTTTACAAATTACAACATATCATCTTTAAAAGAGAATATAATTCCCATGCAATGTCAAAGCTAATTAAATTAATATTTTGACTTAGGAAGGTAAAATAAATAACCTGTTATGAAAAAAAAAAACTGTACATTCGCCGAAAACCCAAAAAAGAAAATTATATATTAATCATAATAGGGAAGATAACAAAGTTGAATAATGATAACATTTTGATTACATTTTAGACAAATGTTACTTTCCTTAGCCTCAAAAAATCAGGAGAAAAATAAGCAGCAAAATGAGTTGCTTTCTTCAATCTGTATAAATAGTAAAAAATTATTCACATATATGATTACACTTTGTCTCAATGACTGTTTTCCTGCAAAATAAAATCTCCAACTCTAATATGCATTTAGTTAGCTGTAATGTATTCCTCCTAAGTAACTGAGGTCTGCACAAAACCTTTCATACAGTTTGTGTATGAGATGTCAAATTCCACATTTGATAACGTTTAATTAGCAAAGCGAAAAGCAGTTCGTTCCAAGAGTCAGGAACTCCAGGAAGGCACCAATGACTGCAATCTTGTCGATGGATTGATGCAGGACCTACGCCGGGCCCCAGGTAGTACAGCGACAGGTGACCATCCTTCCTTCTAGAAGACATAATGGTAATGTTTAACATGTTTATGTCCCTGAGTTTTGGCTGGTTTCTGCGAGATGCTAATACTTCCGAGGCTATGTTGAGTTTTGACCACGTTTGGGATGAGACCAAGGACTCCCCAAGCTGCGGGAGATTTTCCATGTGACAGCTTCCTCCGGTTTTCCAATTACCACCTCTACCAAACAGAAATGCGTTCAAGTGTCAAAAGGAGAGCTATTGTTTAAGTGTGTTA
The DNA here is from genome assembly GCA_016808085.1 of Suaeda aralocaspica. Lineage (NCBI taxonomy): Eukaryota > Viridiplantae > Streptophyta > Magnoliopsida > Caryophyllales > Amaranthaceae > Suaeda > Suaeda aralocaspica. The sequence goes on along the minus strand of PYUH01000055.1, from coordinate 3,726,469 downwards.
CTCAGGTAACAAGGATAAGGGGTATTGATACAATGAGCCGAGTACTTTTAAACAATTTAGTAAAAAGGCTTAAATGATATACCATCATATCAACTCATAAACATACTAGAGGTACAGAGTCCAAATCGTCATGGTTTCTAATCTAATAATCTAAAAGTGCCTGATAAATGGGAGCTAGAGACTGATCAACTGAATTTGACTTGTATGAACTGTAAGAATTTATTTCAAGGTATTCGCCATAAAAGTGGTCGTAAAATGAGCTGTGACGATAAATATCAGCATAAGTTGGAGAACATTTATCTACATTTTGTGTTACTACGTATTTTGTAAATGTTACATTACAACTAACTAAATGCATAACAAACCAGAAGCACAAAAAATCTAAAACTTTTAGAAGAAAAATTAAACAGAACATAACCTGAAATGTACGGGTGCATAAGAGCGAAAGAAGACTTCAGTCTTGTTTGTATTTACTTCTCTGTCTATCCAGTCAAGCACAGTCTCTAGCGATCTGCGATATGCCTGATCTTCGGTGATATTCATATTCACCTCTGCTCCAATTTGAAAGTAACAACCCCTGCCAAACAATTCAAGATAGTTTACATCATGAGCATGCAACAGGGCTTTTGTACAAAGAATTTCAGGAAATATGTGATCTTGAGAGCTTCATAACTACACTACACCAGAGTAAAAGGCGAGTTCAGAATAGTTTCACATTTCACAATGGTTATAAATGCTTTTTTTGAGCTTATTCGGAAGGAAAAATTGCTGAATGCCATAAACCACATAGTAGAAATACATCATAACAGAGGGCGAAGCAAAAGTGTACGTGATCAAATAATTAAGTGATTATTAGCTTCTTCCGAAAAATTTTCAGCGGTTTATTGGCCAAATTTAGCTCATTTGTCAGCTGCAGAGTACATAGATAAAGCAACCAACTATTTTGCGAATCAACAAACCCATAATTGACCATGGCACGGCTCAATTTCATCAGTCTGTGGCAGAGGCACAAAATGAACTGAAAGAACCACAACATGTGATCTATATAATGCATTACATTCTATTTAACTACAAATCCTGTTCATTATTATCAGACCTTGTATTATTGCAGTTCCTCAGATTCTTGTTTTTAAATATGATATAAGAATATTATTGGCATGCAGCGAAAATATTTAATAATTTGATTTCTTTGAAACTTAGAATCACAATTCCTTATCATGTTCATGGAGATAATAAAGCATATAATTTAGCCATGTTAAAGGGAGAACAAAGCCACTGCTGAACGTTAATGTAGGCATTATGGGGGCAGTCTAGCGTTTGAACCAAAATCATGTTAAATAGGGGAAAAAAAAGACAAGCAGACAAAATTTAAGACTTGCATTTAGCAATGTAAAATTCAAATGCAAGAGTTGATATATGCTAATGAGAAGCTTAAATTGCCCTATTACCCTCTAAGAGTCTTTTCGTAGTTCCACCAATGTCCAGTGTTGAAGATGAGAACATCAGCATCTTTCAACTTCCCAGAAGTCCAGTCCATTTGATCTAATTTCAATGTGGATTTGACCTTTTCTGGTGCTCCTGCAGGTGGCCGTCCTTGTAATATGAGAAAAGGTGAACGATAATACTCGACTGTGCAATTATAGTCATCAAACTTGAAGATCAAATATCCTTTGTGCTTTGTTATAGGATTGCCATTCACTTCACGTATTTTTTTCTGATCAAGAATCACAGAAGCAAGCATACAAAGAAGTGATTCCCACTGGTTCCTTCCAATAGAGTCTCCTACAAATACTATGCGTTTATTCCTTAACTTTTCCAACATCAACTTCCCATCAAATCTGGTAAAGGTGATAAGACAAGAGAAGTAACAGATCAAATTCTAGTTTCATGGATACAGAAGTATGAAGTATATATCACAAGACATCAAATCACATGAGCTGATGAAACTGAACAAACTACCAAGAACCAAAGACTAGGTGCATGAAGTTCATAGCAAGATTGCAAGAGTAAATGACCAAGTAACATATGAAGTTGAATATTCACATTGTATAAGCAAACGTAGAGCATCCATAATAAGGGGTTTGTCATGGGGTTTGTTCTCATTTTTTGAGGTTCATAAACAAACCCCTTATTGTTACTCATAGGGTTTGAGGTACTCAGGTACTTAATAAAAAGAGGGTTGAAAATAACAAGAGGTTAGTATTTGCATATGTAGCATTTTGTGAAAATAAAAGAAAAAGGTAGATTTTAAGTACCATATGACCATATATAAACCTCTATAGGGCTTGTCTTTCTTCGTAAAAGATTTGTCCATGATAAATTTGTCTTTTTGATGAAGTGACTGATATACGTGTTTTACGTTGTGTTTTTCCCTCATTTTCGGTTGATTCTTGTGCTAAAAAGTTAAGTTTGTGGCTTTGTTTTGACTAAATATCGTCCCTCGATGTTAAGTTATGTTTTGGATCGGTTTTCGCAACTTTAGTTGACTTTTAGAACCTTTTACGGTTATATTTTACTCTTTCGGTTATTACGCGTGGTTTTTGGTTTTGTTTTATATGTTACAGGAGCGTAATGGAGAGTTACGAAGCCATTGGAGGCTAAAACGAGTCAAAATGCACTTGCCTCGGGATGCGTGCCAAGTTACGAGAAGCCACGAACGAGATTCGAAGAATCGAGCAAAGAATTAAGGAAGATCGTCAAAATGTAGTTGTATAAGCTTCATGCGAGCGCAGCCCTTAATCATCACATGTTTTATGCGGGCGCAACATAAAACAGCAGCTTCAGAAAAGCCAAAATAGGCTAGCTGCGGGCGCAGGGAGTAAAGTGATTTTGTTCCCCGCGAGCGCAGGTGCTGGTTTTCTCACTCTATTCGGTCTTTCCGTGCGGTTTTGCTTCGTGGTTTTTAATTAATAAAAAACCAAATCCTATATGTACTCTATGTAAAGGGGGCACGACTCTACCCAGTGTTTATCATATTTTTAGACCTAGGAATCCAAAATTACTTATTCTCTCTAGAATTTTAGGATTAAGTACTTTTTTCAAACAATTCAAGCTTTCAATCAATGCAATTCAATCTTTATTTTGGTAATCTCTTTCCTTATACTTTTTAATTCTTTTAAGTTCATGATTCTCTTTAATTTCTTAGTTTTTAGTTTAGATTAATTAGTTTTGCTATTTTGATTCCTACTTTAGTTTTATTAGTAATTAATTTAGTTTTAATTAATTCTTTGTTCATGATCATGTTGTTTGATTTCAATTTTGCTTTTGTTCCCTTGATTATGAGTGAGTAGTCGTTTTCTCTAGGGTTAGGGGATCTATGATCATGAATTGAATTTAATTTGTGTTTTCTAATTAGTTCTTGGCTTCTAATTGAATTCCTATTATTGATTTCTAGTGATTGCAATTAAATTGTGGCCAGATTTAGTTGTGAGTTAGGTTATTGTTGAAATCGAGGTCGAGAGGTAAGATTACCACAATTAGACCACTGAATAATAGGCAAAAACGAATTTATGCGAGCGAGAGCCGGTAAAGGAGTTTTGAGGGAGTCTAAGTTCGAGAGAATTAGTGAGCCCTAGTTCAATGAATGCCAATGAATTGATTAGTAAGCGTTAATTGAGTTTATTGATTGATCATAGTGAACCGATAGCCCTAGGTTTCCATTAATAGAGTTTAATTGATAATTCTCCGTCATTTCCTTAGTTTCAATTCTTAGTCTTCTTAGTTTTATAAACCATTTACCGAAATTTCCACGAAGGCCCCTTACACGCTTTAAGCTTTTTAGAACTAGTAGAATTTAACAGCTTCCCTGAGGATTCGATCCCTAATTCCCTAGATATATTAGTTAGAGTTGTTCGGTTATTTTTTAGAGGTGTGCGATAGCCTGTTCAAATTTTGGTGCCGTTGCTGGGGAGGCAATTTTTAATTCTATTAGTCGGGTAAAGTGTTCTTTTTACCTTTATTTTTGGTTTTCATTTTTTCTTACCTCAAGGAACCTTCACGTTCTTTGAGGTAGTTCTCATTTCGGTTTCGAGTTTCGATTGTGTACGTGTATTAGGTTGTATGCCGGTTTGGATCGATCCTGAACCGGAAAGATCGTTGCATAAGAGGAGTTGTAGAAGGAAGTGGAGATCACGAAGAAGCATCCTTTCTGAACGAACACTGGTTGATTTGACACAATTATTTGCTGAGTTGAACATTTCCGATAGTTCAGACAAAGAGGAAGAGATGTCAGGATCACAGTTCAACAAGAATAAACCACCATAGGATGGTGTACCGCCGCCGCCACCACCACAACCAAGGTCCTCAAAAGACTATTCTCAGCCGAGTTCTGCAACAGTGGGAGGTGGATAGCGAGTTCCTGATATAGAGGCCCTGAATTTCGAATTGAAGCCAGCTTTAGTGAACATGGTTGAAAGGAATCAGTTTGCAGGCACAATGAAAGAAGATCTGAACTTACATTTGGATAACTTCATTCAGTACTGCAATACAATCAAGCAAGCTGGTGTATCTCAAGATTACATACGACGTACGATGTTTCCATTTTCATTAAAGGAGAAGGCTCGATCTTGGTTGAATGGTCTAAACATGGATACTATTAATAGCTGGGATGACATGGCTCTTTCTTTTCAAAGGAAGTACTATCCTCCGAAGAGAACTGCACAACTTAGGAGTCAAATTGCGAATTTTAACCAAGAAACAGATTGAACTCTTTATGATGCATGGGAGAGATTTAAGGATTTATTGAGAATGTGCCCTCATCGTGGACTCGAGAAGTGGTTTTTAGTGCAAGCATTCTATAATGGTTTGGGTAATGAGAGTAGAACTTAGCTTGATTCTACTGTTAGTGATCGATTTATGAACCAAGAAGTCAATGCTGCTTATGATTTAATTGAGGAGATTGCTATTCATAATTCTCAATTTGGTAATCCTAGAGGACATGCTAAGAGAGGAGGAAAACATGTGATAGATGACAAATATGAGATTTTGACTTCACAAATCAATGCAATTCATGAGAATCTAGACAAAATCAACACACCATCCTCCAATCCAATGACAGTATCTGCAATGGCTGCACATTCGGGAGATACAGATGTCTTTTGTGATTTAAGTGGTTCTTTTGGCATAGTATGCAAGCATGTCATAGTTCTATGGAGCAAATATGTGCATTTCAAGCTTAAGNCATTTCAAGCTTACAAGAATAACCCATTTTCCAACACCTACAATACTGGTTGGAAAGATCATCCATACTTCTCCTACAAGAATACTAGCAATGTTCAAAATCCGCAGCAGCAGCCACATTTTGCACCACAGCAATAATAGCAGGTTCAACGGTTTGCTCCACCTCAACCACCGGGTTTCAGTAGACCACCACCTCCAGCACCACTCCCAGCACCTCCACAGCCATCTAACAATGACATTTCAGAACTGAAAAATATGATGATACAGATGCAGAAAACCATGGAAGCTATGCAGGCCCATAATCGACAATTGGAGACTCAAGTAGCCCAAATTGTCCAATCATCAGCACAAAGGCAACAAGGCCAACTTCCTCCTCAACCTGCTCCATCAAATGCTTCATCAAGCAATCCACCTCGTGATCATTGCAATTCCATTGCAACAAGGAGCGGTACTTACTATGAAGGTCCTAGAATGCCTGATGATGATGCTAACAAGGCAACAGATGGAACAAAGAAGACTAGTTCGGTTGTTATTGAAGACCTTGAGGAAGCAGCTGCAGAAAAGGAGAAGGAAGCATCAAAGAAGCAAGCTCCAGCAGCAGATTCAGTTACTAATACGATTCCTCCCTCAAATGTGTCGTTACCCTTTCCAAAAAGGGTAACCAGGAGTAAGAATGATAATCACTTTCGTAAATTCCTTGACATAGTTAAAAATTTGCAAGTTACCGTGCCTTTCACTGATTTAATTACTCAAGTGCCTACTTATACTAAATTGTTAAAAGATATTTTAAGCAGGAAACGTGAGTTGAATGTAACAGAGACAGTCGCACTCACCGAGGAGTGCAGTGCGATCCTTCAAAACAAATCTCCTCCTAAGTTGAAGGATCATGGCAGTTTTCAATTACATGCAATATAGGTCCTCTATTTCTTGATAAGGCTCTATGTGATTTGGGAGCTAGTGTAAGTGTGATGCCCTTATCAATTTATAAGAAGCTTGACATGGGAGAACTTAAATTTACTAATGTTACTTTACAGATGGCGGATAGAACTGTAAAATACCCTAAGGGTGTTTTAGAAGATGTACCTGTTAGAGTAGGAAAATTTTTTATTCCTGTTGACTTTGTTGTCCTTGATATTGATGAGGATGCTCATATCCCCATCATTCTAGGTAGACCTTTCATACACACTACAGGTGCCGTCATTGATGTTAAAAATGGAAGTTTAACTCTTTCTGTAGGGGATGACAAAGTGACATTCAATCTTAATAATGCAGTAAAAAATCCCATGATAGAGCAGTCGTGTTATAGGATCGATATATTGGTGAAATTGTTTTGGATGACATGCCTCGATCCCTTACAAAGGATCCCCTAGAGGCCATTTTGTGTTTAGATGCTAATGCAGGTGAAGGAGATTCGGAAATTAATGCTATAGGCCATGAATTGAACAATGAGAAGATGACTTTAGAGGAGAGCCAAAAGGATCAATCATTGCCTCAACAATCATATGCCATCAAAGAGGTAACACAGCCCGAAATGAAACCCCTTCCCCCTAATTTGAAATATGTTTTTCTAGATGATGCCGAGTTGTATCCAGTCATAGTTAGCTCTAAACTTACCGATAGTCAACTTAAAAAGTTGCTTGCTGTGCTTAAAACTCACAAAAAGGTTGTTGGTTATACACTTGATGATCTAACTCGAATAAGTCCTGATTTTTGCATGCATAGAATTCATCTAGAAGAAGGCCATAAGCCTTGTATACAGGGACAAAGGAGACTTAACCCTAACATACAAAAAGTGGTGAAGAAAGAGGTTCTCAAACTTCTTGATGCAGGTATCATTTATGCTGTGCCAGATTCTCAATGGGTAAGTCCAGTGCAGGTAGTCCCTAAGAAGGGGGGAACAATTGTTGTGCGAAATGATAAAAATGAACTTATCCCCACTAGGGTTGTTACAGGTTGGCGAATGTGCATTGATTACCGGAAATTAAATGTTGCCACCAAAAAGGATCATTTCCCTCTACCTTTTATTGATCAAATGTTAGAAAGGCTAGCAACTAATAAATATTTTTGCTATTTAGATGGTTATTCTGGGTTTTTCCAAATACCTGTCCATCTTGATAATCAATCTAAAACTACATTTACATACCCCTATGGCACTTTTGCTTGCCGTAGAATGCCTTTTGGTCTATGTAATGCACCTGCTACCTTTCAAAGATGTATGATGGCTATATTTTATGAGTTCATAGAGTCTAGCATGGAAGTCTTCATGGATGATTTTAGTGTCTATGGTACTGATTTTGATTCATGTTTGGCTAACCTAACTAAAGTGCTTAAAAGATGTGAACAGATGAATTTGGTCCTCAATTGGGAGAAATGTCACTTTATGGTGACGGAAGGAATTGTCTTAGGACATCTAGTCTCTGAAAGAGGTATTGAAGTAGATAGAGCTAAAATCCAAGTTATTGAACAATTACCTCCACCAGTAAGTGTAAAAGGTGTTAGAAGCTTTCTAGGTCATGCAGGGTTTTACCGTAGATTCATCAAAGATTTCTCTAAAATTGCTAAACCCTTAACACAACTGCTATTAAAAGATGTCGAGTTTAATTTCACCGATGAATGCCTTGAATCTTTTAATTTGATCAAACAAGCACTAATCTCAGCACCAATCATTCAATCACCCGATTGGGAATTACCTTTTGAAATTATGTGTGATGCTAGTGACTATGCTGTAGGTGCCGTGTTAGGTCAGAGGAAAGACAAGATTTTGCATGCTATTTACTATGCTAGTAAGACTTTAGATCCAGCTCAAATTAACTATGCAACAACTGAAAAAGAACTGCTTGCTATAGTGTATGCTCTCGATAAATTTCCCTCTTATCTTATAGGTTCGAAAGTTATTATTTACACTGACCATGCAGCTTTAAAGTACTTACTTGGCAAGAAAGAAGCAAAACCGAGGCTTATTAGGTGGATTTTGCTCCTTCAAGAGTTCGATCTAGAAATCCGTGACAAGAAAGGTGCAGAGAATGTGGTTGCAGACCACCTATCTAGGATTCGATATGAAGATGGAGAGATTTCAACTCCTATTGATGACTCTTTTCCTGATGACCATCTTTTGGCTGTGATTTCTAACACTCCATGGTTTGCTGATTATGCTAATTATGTAGTTGGAGGAGTGTTACCTCCCGATCTTACTTGTCAGCAACGGAAAAAGTTTTTACATGATGTTAGGCGTTATTTTTGGGATGACCCTAACTTGTTTCGTGAGTGTGCAGATGGCTTATATCGCAGGTGTGTACCAGATTGGGAGGTCTATGGAGTTCTGCACCATTGCCACTCATCACCTTATGGAGGACATGCTGGACCCGCCAAAACAATGTTTAAGGTGTTGCAATCCGGTTTCTATTGGCCTACGATACTCAAGGATGCTAGAGACTTTGTCATGTCTTGTGATTCGTGCCAACGGACAGGTAATATCTCAAAAAGGCATGAAATGCCTCAAACAGGTATTTTAGAAGTTGAAATCTTCGATGTTTGGGGTATTGATTATATGGGTCCATTCCCTTCTTCTAACGGTAATCGTTTTATATTGGTCGCTGTGGATTATGTTTCCAAGTGGGTGGAAGCAATTGCTTCTCCCCATAGTGATGCTAACACCGTTTTAAGAATGTTTAAGCAGGTTATTTTTCCTAGGTTCGGAGTCCCTAGAGCTATCATCAGTGATGGGGGAACGCACTTTCATGAGAAAAGGTTGGATAAGCTGCTAGAGAAATACGGTGTTTACCACAGGACGGGATTGGCATATCACCCACAAACCAGTGGTCAAGTTGAGGTTTCAAACCGAGAAATCAAGTCCATTCTAGAGAAGACGGTTGCGAAATCGAGAAAGGATTGGAGTAGCAAGCTTCATGATGCTTTATGGGCGTATAGAACAGCGTTTAAAACTCCAATTGGCACTTCCCCATATAGATTGGTTTATGGAAAAGCGTGCCATCTTCCAGTAGAACTTGAATACAAAGCTTATTGGGCAATCAAGGAATTAAACATGGATGCTAAGCTTGCGGGTGAAAAACGGTTGCTACAGTTGAATGAATTAGATGAATTTCGGCTAGGAGCATATGATAGTGCCAAAATTTATAAAGAAAAGACGAAAAAATGGCACGATAAACGAATCAAGAAAAGGGAGTTTCAAGTCGGTGATAAGGTTCTATTGTTTAACTCAAGACTTCGATTATTCCCTGGAAAGCTGAAATCTAGATGGAGTGGCCCCTTTACAGTCATAAATGTTAGCAAATTTGGCTATGTTGAAGTTCAAAGTGAAAAGGGTGAAATATTTAAAGTTAACGGTCAACGGTTGAAGCCATACTATGAAGGAGATGTCATCGATTTGGTTGAAGTCATCCAACTCGATGATCCCAAGACACCTTGATCACTAATGCAGCCATGGTCAAGCTAGTGACCTTAAAAGAGCGCTCCTCGGGAGGCAACCCGAGCTTTCTATCCCTTCTTTTCTCTTTTTGCATGTTTTTGCGTGTTTTTGTGTGTTTTCGTAGTTTAGTTTAGCTTAGTTTAGCTTTTGTTTTGATTTTGTGAAGTCTAACTAAGGGTCTAAGTGTTTAATGTTTAATTGGGGTAATTAAGGAGAGTTTAAGAGTTAAAACGTGCTTAAGTGTTGATTAATAATAATAATTTATAAGTTAATTCATTAATTAGGGAGAAAAAGAAAAAAATCAGCAAAATAGAGCTGTAGAGAGTACCTGCGGGCGCAGCAGTCAAAACCCATACTCTTCTATGCGCCCGCATTTTAAAACAGAAGCTCAACATCTTCTCTACGGACTCACCCTGCGGGCGCAGCCCCTACTTCCCTGCGGGCGCAGCAAGCACCTGCAGGCTTCCGTTCGTTCTTTTCTTTTTCTTTTCCTCGCGTGGCCTTATAATAGCCTACCCGTGTTATATTTTCGCCCCCCCCCCCCTATTATTAATATTATCTTTATATTATTATTAATATTATTATTATATCTTTTTTATTATCAATATTATTCTTAATTTCCTAAACTCTCAATCATCTTCTTCCTCTCTCACACCATTAAAACCCCAAAAACCTTCAATTTCAAATCACTATAACTCACTCCATACTACTCCAAATCACTTCAAATTTTAACACAACACTCCTCTCACTACTCTAAACAACTTCTTGGAGTTAAAATTTGGAAAAAAAATCACGAATTGCATAACCTAGGGTTCGAAATTTGAATTCAACTTGGGTTTGATTTGTGGGTTGCTTCTTCAATTTTCTTCAAATTTCTTGCTCTATTATCATCTACTAAGGTATAATTTCCTTTTTATCCAATTTATTTGAAGTTTTATGAAGTTTTCTTGAATTTTCAATTTTTGGGTATTCATATTACGAATTTAATTGGTCACTCTAAACTTGATTGTTGTTGTTCATGAGTGTTTACTAGCTATTTTTATGCTTCATTATCATGTTTGGAGTTGTTAGTTATAAGTAATTGGAAGTTTTTGTGCTTTATGGATTGAGCAAGATTTCCATGAAATTTTCAATGATCATTCATGAAGTTGTTGTTAATTAGGAGTGTTAACTAGTTAAATTCATGTTTAAAGTCTTTAGAATGCTTAAAATCATGCTTATGATTACTTCATTGCTTACTTAGAACTATAGCTTTACTCATGAATTTTTACTAGCAACTTTCATGTTGAACTTTATGCTTTTAAAATGGTTAAGTAGTTGCTACTTGTCTTAACTAGTCATTCTTCTTTGCTCTTAAAGTCTCATTGAAGTTGTTTGGATGTGTTAAGGCATTAATTATTCAATGGTTGAGTTTATATAATGGCGTAAGTTGGTTTTTGGTGTTGCACTTGATGCTCTTTTATGAATATGAGCTTGGACATGTTGGTTTTGGAGGCATAGTATGCAAGTAATGCTTAAGTTTGAATGTTTTGTGGTTGCACTCTTGGCTTTAGTTGATTAGAACTTTGTAGTTCTCATTGGGTTAGTTGCACTTACAAACGGGTCATGCCGAAATTTCCGCAGAATCCTGTTTGTAACTTTGATTATATGATGACTACAATGCCTTGATTTCCTTCTTTGATCATGCTTTCACATCTTATTATTCTTTATGCTTTCATGATTGACATGATTTTGGTTTCGAGACTTGCTTTAATGGAATGCTAATCTCTGTCTTTCCTGCATATGTCTTATAGGATCATGAGAAAATCAATTGGCAAACTACTTGGCGGAGGCCCCAAGAAGTCTCAGAAAACCGGGGCATCCTCTTCAGCTTCAAAGGGAAAGCAGCCATCCTCCTCCAGAACACCGCCTCAGAACCATCAGGACAGGCAAAAACGTCTTGATAAGCTCTCCAAAAGAACAATTAGGTCCACACGGTTCTTCCACAAAGAAACATGTGACAAGCTTGGTATCACCGATCAAGTGATGAGAATGGCTTACCCAATTGGATGGGGAAACTGGATCAACGCCACTATGCCCGGTCCTGATGGAAAAACCCAGCAGGTCCCACACACATACCGGGAGCTCACCTTGGAGTTCCTATCCAGTTACCACTTCCATGTTTCCCAGGAGACCCCTAGTGCTGAAAGAAAAACACACATCAGCTTCACCATCTTCGGGCAGCACTATGAGATGGATGTTGATGAACTAAATGAGCGATTTCTATGGAACCCCGAAAATGCAGTTTGGTCTACAGTTGAGCATGGGTGGGGACCGTACTTTGAGGGAGCCTGGTGGGAGAGAATCACTGATGGTAGCTCCACCTTCACTCCTACCACCGCCAAAGCATCAGAGGTACAGCACCCTGCCCTTCGGTATTTCCTGCGGTTTGTGGTTTACTGCTTATTTTCTAGAGGAGAATTAGGGTAAGTTTACCCTGATCAGATCAGACTATTATGGATAGTGACAGAGGGATATGCCAGACAGCCTCTCCATTATAACTTCGGGTTCTTTCTAGCCCGTCGGTTTGCTGAAATTGCAGAGGGGATCACTAACACCGGCACTATCTATATCGGTGGCATGATTACATGGTTGGCCCACACTCTAGGTCATACTGAGCAGATCCACCAGCTAAACCCAATCGAGGAAAACCCCTACCTCGACACGACTGCCTTGAGAGCTGCTAACTTCCTTAGACATTATCAGAGAGGGCACAGAGAGAGAGGTTTGTTTGGTGTGTTCGGGAAATTTCATGGTGCTACTTGCCTAATGCCTATGTTAGCCTCACCTACCAAGATCACCCAGATGGCCAAAACCCTTGGAGGATCCCACCTGACAACATTCCACTACAGGAGAGGGCATATTCAAAGAAGAGGGCCGTGTAGATGGTCAACCTGATTCAGCAAGCAGGTGGCCAGGCCCAGCGTCCACCAGCTCCACCACCACCTGAGCCACCACGACATAGCTATGCTGGTCACTCCTCCTCCACGTTCGACAAGACTCCCCTGATGAACCGATTTGATGATAGGCATCTCTATAACCAGCAGCGGTTCGACAGGATAGATCATTAACTTTGAGGACTCCGTTCTGATGTTGATTTGCTACAAAGAGTCTAGTGGAGGGAGCACACGAGCAATGTTGCAGCTGGGACGGTTCAGGGATTTCCGAACCATCCTAACTGACCACCTACATACGACCCTAGCACTGAGCCCACCTCTTACCCCTATCAGCTGTTCTATGACCAGTACTATCCTAGGTACTGGGGACTCGGTCAATAAAGCTCGGCTTTGCCTCCTTCCTCTACTTTGCACGGTTATTTGTCCCGGGACGGGACAAAAATTTGGTTTGGGGGGAGGATTTATGTATTTTTGTACTTTTTGCTTAGTTTTTTTTCTCATATTTGCTTTGTTTTCTTTATTTTTTTTCCTTCTTTTTCTTTTTCCTCTTATTTTTTTTACCTTTTTCTTTGGAGTTTGGTTTGTCTCTTTTCCTTTTCAGGATTAAATTCGAGCGGGATGTATTATTGATTCAGTACTTAGTTGGACTCCTGTTAGGAATTGATACCGGCTTGGTTAGACCATTCAAACTCCTCTTTTGTTTTATTTTGTGTGCTTAGTTAGCTTTAACTGCTTTCCTAGTTTAGTTTATTGCTTTCTTAGGACTATTGCATGGTTTATACCATTCGTTAGGAATGGGAGTTTACATGTGACCAAAAAGATTGTAGTGTTTTCTTAGGTTTAATTTTAGAGAGAATTAGCTTAATGGATTATTCGTGTCCCGGTTGAGTTCTATTGTTGGAATTGACTACTTCTATACCCCTTGTGCTTATTTTGAAAACTTTATGACTCTTGACTGCGGATGGATCCACATGTGTGATTTGTTGGCTATGACTTGAATTTGATTGCTTGATTTCCTTTTATTGGTCAACTCTTCTCAACCTTGCTTGGGTCTTGGACTTGAACTGTGTTAACGGGAGGATTTGAGCCACTTTTGAATATAAATTCATTCATATTTTCTTTTCATGTGTGCTTAGTTCCTGGTGCAATTATGATCTCGGGTTTGACTTTGGATTCTAGTAGCTTTAATTGTGGATTTTGTGTATGTTGCGCATGATAAAAGGCTCTCATTTCTTCTTTTGAGCTTCAGAATTTCATTTCCCACATTTAAATTTTCCCTTGATCCCATGTTTTGAGCTTTTATCCCTTTCATTTGTATTTTAGCCACATTACAAGCCTATTAGCCCTATTACATAATGCATTATATGCCCAAACTTGGTTTGGGGGAGTTGAAGTAGTTGTGATGATGTTAAAATAAAACTTTGAAGGGTGTTATGGAGGATTGATGGTGAAATAGTGGAAATGTTATTGATGAAAGTTAAGTTATAAAGTTTCACATATAAGGCTCTACATACCAATGTCTAGGTTGTTGTACTTAATTAAAAAGTCATATTTTATTCATGGCCTAGTTATGTATGTGTGATGATTATGTTTATTGTTTATTGAATTTTAAGCGAAAACAAATCATTAAGAGTCATGAAACTATGATTTATTATGCATGAAAAATAAAGTGAAAAAAAAATTATGAAAGCATAATAAAGTTGAAAAAAAAAAAGAAGAAATAAAAAGAAAGAAGTTTAAAGTTTGTGAAGTAGTGGTTAATGATTGAACTATGAGATTTATGGTGTTGATGTGAAAAATAAAGAAAAGTTTGGTTTGATTTGATTTGGTTGAATTGGATGTTGGGGAATGTTGATGATTTTCCTCGATTTTATGTGCGTATACCCCGCATTCCACCACATTATCCCAAATTTTTATCCTACCCATCTCCCTAGCCACGTTACAAGCTTATTAAAGTCCTTTTTGATCTTCGTGCACATGCTATGGTTATTGTGAAGTGAATCCTTTGTCAAGGTCGTAGAGTATTAATTGCATTTCGAGTCGACATTTAGGATGAGTGGATACCCTCAAACACTTGCATGACGTGTGAGATATGGGTTTCGGGTTCTTAAAATTGCATTTAAACGAACACATTTTGCATTGCATTCCACATTTGGTTGGGAGGTGAGGGTTAGAGCTTCATTGTTATAAGCTCATCATTAATTGTGTGGAGTGACAGTCCGTGGGCTATTCTAGTCATCGATTCATTAAACTTGCTTGGTTGGTTTTGTTTGACCCGTATTTTAGGAAGGACGGTAATTGGATGCTTGATTGGCTGGCCTTGATCCATGTGTCTTCGGATGTTCTCTTGAGTTATGATGTTTATTTTGTTTTTATGGGGTGTAGTCAATTTCGTTGTGTTTTGCTCAAGACGAGCAAAGGTTCGGTTTGGGGGAGATTTGATATACGTGTTTTATGTTGTGTTTTTCCCTCATTTTCGGTTGATTCTTGTGCTAAAAAGTTAAGTTTGTGGCTTTGTTTTGACTAAATATTGTCCCTCGATGTTAAGTTATGTTTTGGATCGGTTTTAGCATCTTTAGTTGACTTTTAGAACCTTGTACGGTAATATTTTACTCTTTCGGTAATTACGCGTGGTTTTGGTTTTGTTTTATATGTTACAGGAGCGTAATGGAGAGTTATGAAGCCATTGGAGGCTAAAACGAGTCAAAATGCACTTGCCTTGGGATGCGTGCCAAGTTATGAGAAGCCACGAACGAGATTCAAAGAATCGAGCGAAGAATTAAGGAAGATCGTCAAAATGTAGTTGTATAAGCTTCATGCGGGCGCAGCCCTTAATCATCACATGTTCTATGCGGGCGCAACATAAAACAGCAGCTTCAGAAAAGCCAAAATAGGCTAGCTGCGGGCGCAGGGAGTAAAGCGATATTGTTCCCCGTGGGCGCAGGTGCTGGTTTTCTCGCTCTATTCGGTCTTTCCGTGCGGTTTTGCTTCGTGGGTTTTAATTAATTAAAAACCCAAATCCTATATATACTCTATGTAAAGGGGGCACGACTCTACCCAGTTTTTATCATATTTTTAGACCTAGGAATCCGAAATTACTTATTCTATCTAGAATTTTATGATTAATTACTTTGTTCAAACAATTCAAGCTTTCAATCAATGCAATTCAATCTTTATTTTGGTAATCTCTTTCCTTATGCTTTTTAATTCTTTTAAGTTCATGATTTTCTTTAATTTCTTAGTTTTTAATTTAGATTAATTAGTTTTGCTATTTTGGTTCCTACTTTAGTTTTATTAGTAATTAATTTAGTTTTAATTAATTCTTTGTTCATGATCATGTTGTTTGATTTCAATTTTGCTTTTGTTCCCTTAATTATGAGTGAGTAGTCGTTTTTTCTAGGGTTAGGGGATCTATGATCATGAATTGAATTTAATTAATTTTTTTCAAATTAGTTCTTGGCTTCTAATTGAATTCCTATTATTGATTTCTAGTGATTGCAATTAAATTGTGGCTAGATTTAGTTGTGAGTTAGGTTATTGTTGAAATCGAGGCCGAGAGGTAAGATTACCACAATTAGACCACTGAATAATAGGCAAAAACGAATTTATGCGAGCGAGAGCCGGTAAAGGAGTTTTGAGGGAGTCTAAGTTCGAGAGAATTAGTGAGCCCTAGTTCAATGAATGCCAATGAATTGATTAGTAAGCGTTAATTGAGGTTGTTGATTGATCATAGTGAACCGATAGCCCTAGGTTTCCATTAATAGAGTTTAATTGATAATTTTCCGTCATTTCCTTAGTTTCAATTCTTAGTCTTCTTAGTTTTATAAACCATTTACCGAAATTTCCACCAAGGCCCCTTACACGCTTTAAGCTTTTTAGAACTAGTAGAATTTAACAGCTTCCCTGAGGATTCGATCCCTACTTCCCTAGATATATTAGTTAGAGTTGTTCGATTATTTTTTAGAGGTGTGCGATAGCCTGTTCAGTGATACAAGAACAAACCTCTTGTGGATGCTCTTAGCATCAGAAGTACCCCCTCCATCCCATGTGATCATGTTGTTAGGCTTTTAGCTTTAGCACACGAATTATTATAAAAAAAAAAAAAATAACACCATTACACGGTTACAACAACAATTTCTACAGCTATCAACCCAAACCGCTGTAAGAGTGACAAGAGAGCGAGAGAGAGGGGGGGGGGGGGGGGAAGGGGGTATACTTGGTATTTCATCAACATTTCACATAAATACTCTTCTCTCCGTCTCTTATTGTTAGCTTCATTTGTTTTGTTTGAAAACAAACCTTTATACATTTCACCACAAATTGTCACTATTGAAAAGACGTACTACCATGTGAGATCTTGCTGAATTTTTCTATAACTTAAAATTTTCTAGTTTCATTCTTATCAACTTATTGTTGTCGATTTGAACTTATTTCTGATAAAGGTGAGTAGAACAAAAGAGAAAAAGAGAACCCATGTAGTAATAGGAGATAGATAGAGAGAATCTTGTTTAACTAGAAAAGAAATAATGTATGTAGTATCTAATTTGATACCCATTTTAAGAAAGTGATTTATAAAAAATATACGGAGGAATTATAACTTTTATTTTATAGGCATTATGTAAGGGAAGTGATATTGGCATTGCTCCATATGAGACGGGTATATAGGTTTGAGCTCTCACAAGTCACAACGAGGAACCCAATATATAAATTGAGTGTGCAAACATCAATTTCCATTATACAGGTAAAGTCTAAGCCTCTTACTGGAGCAATTATAAACCACTGGGTTGTTAATGGATCAACAGTCCACTAACAACTAGGGTCCGTTTAGTAGGGGGTAAAACATTTTCAATGTAAAATGATTTTCATTGAAAATAGTTTTCCATGGAAAACAATTTTTATGGAAACAATTTTCCATTGTTTGGTAGCATTTAAATAAAGTGATGAAAATAGAGAAAATGAAGAGGGTGGAAGGAGGTAGTGAGGAAAGAGTGTATAAGGGGATGAGAGGAAAATTGTTTTCCTTTTATTTTGGAAGGAAAATGGTTTTCCATCATTGTAAGGAAAAATTTACTCCCATGGAAAATGATTTTACATTCCTTTGTGTACCAAACAATGTAAAATTGGGAAAGGGAGGAAAACACTTTTCATGAAAAATGTTTTACGCTCTACCAAACGGAGCCCTAGTGAATGAGAGAGACAAATATCATATTGAGCAAAACAAGAAATATATTAGAGCATAACGAAAAGTATATTGAAAAAAGGCTATGATAATAAATTGCTTTGAGGTTTGAACCACCATTTTCAGTTTTTTAGGGCCTTTTTTTGGTCCGTTTTTTTGGTCTTTTCATGTAAAATGACCATTTTGTCCCTCTCATCTTCTAAAAAAATGTTATATCAGCTGATCATGCCACATAGGCTTTCTAGACAATTTATTATTTAGGGCTTTGTTCTCCAATAGTTAGCAATTAATTAGCTTAATCTAACTAAGCATTTAATATATCAGATCTATTTTTTCTCAAGCAAATTAGCGTGTCAAGGCTAATTTGCTTAAATTAGCTAATTGAACCTTTTGCATCTAATCGTCAAGTTACTAGCTAGAAACTTTCACAAATTACAACCAAGTGCCTAACTACGAGTTGGTCTAATTGAACAAAACGAACCCCCGCTTGTTAGTGCTTTATAATTCCTCTTGTATTAGGAGGCAAGTGGGCATTAATAAGATATTTCTAAAAAGTACAAAGTCATATATGGGAAAGACTACTTTTAGGGTGAAGGACTAAACTTACGGTGCAAAAAAAAAAAAAAAAAAAANAAAAAAAAAAAAAAAAAAAAAAAAAAAAAAAAAAAAAACAATTTTATAACCGAAAAAAGTACCTAACGGTCACGAGCAAATGCTTGCTGCTTAGGTACACAAGTCAAAAGTTTTCAAAATGACAATTATTTTATAGCATTAGTGGTCTATATGCGTTTTCAACAAAGAACAACCCTTTATTGCTTATTGCTTCTACTTCCATTTAACTCTCATAAGTTATAATCATATGCATGATGCATCATTGTCCCATGCCTCATTGAAAATGAAAACTTTAGAAGTACTAATAATGTGAGAACACAACAAACCAAATAAGTACCTCTTTATGTAGGCCCATATTAAAGCTAACTTTGTAAGAAACTAACACATTAATTAAGGGTCCTTTAAGGTATATGAAATAGAATCTTGATCGCAATAGTAGGGAGAATACCAATTGCAAAAACAAGGTACAAATTTTTTGTATCATGAACTTAGCAATGTACTAAAATAGAGTACTTGCACAATAAGAGCAATTAAAGAGATTCCTCAACTATTTGCAATTATTTATGGTTTTAAAGATAGGCAAAAAGATAGTTCAACGAGTTAATAAAAATTATTAAAATTATAGATCAATCATAGTCGTGTGAAATCTTTTTAAATCTAATTTTATAAAGTTAATTACTATAATAAAAAAAGGCACATATATATAAAAAATAATAATAATAATAATAATAATAATAATAAAGTGCGGTCTTCTTTTATGGCTTTTTTAACAACTTTTCAACATTAGTCAAGTATTTTTATTCAATTTACTTCCTACAATCACTCAAAACCAAAAAGAATACATAGTAGTACAGCGTAACAAACTTTCCCTTCATGGCTTTTAACGTGTACTGTAGTAACAAGCAAAACCAATCAATCTCTACTTAATCGAGGCATTTCCAATAAACCTATGTCTCCCCCTTAATCAATGTTAATTAATTTTCGCATATTTCAAGTAAGTAACTTCATACTGGGATACTCTCTCCATTCCCTTTTGTTTGATACACCTTGATTTGCACATATGGCAATGAACTTGTTTGATCTTAAATATGTTTTGTTGTGTATACGTAAAAATTATAATAATTGGATATTAATAATGTACTCGTTAAAATAAATCAAACAAGACCCATATGACTATACTATGGTTTAAATATCGAAAGTAATTTAAAATTCTCTCAATTCATAAATAGTGTCAAGATTTCAAACGTATTAAATGTTTAAAGACGGGGAGAGTATTTTTTTTAGGTAAACTCCTTAAATCAACTACATCTTACCTAAACTTCTTAAAATATCATTTTTGGACGTATCTTTTTATTTGCAACGAACGATTAACCATACTATGATTAGAAAACAAACAGTCATTAAAATAACGAACATACAATTAACACAGCTCATTTTTATAACATGTCACAGGTTCGAATCGCCTCGAATTTTAAAAAAATAACAAAATAAGAAATTACCTGGGCAAAATGCATTGTTTAGGCTGCCAACGCCACTTAGTAAAGAAAGAATCGGGACGACCACTTTCCAAACAACGAAACCCGAAATCCAAAAACTGACAATTCTTAGAATCATACAACGGATAACTATCATCCCAAACCCAATCACCATCAAACACGTCACACTCACCACCCTTATGACTCAAAAAATCCACCCTCTTCTTTTCACTCAAATAACTAAACCCCACTCTCACACCACCATTATTTTTATTAAGCAACCATTGAAACTTTTGCGACCGGAAGGGAAGCCGTAACCACCAAACTTTAACAACACTGGTGTAATCCAAATAAAAGAAACTACAAATAAGAAAAAGGGTAATAAAAATGAACCAAATTATACCCAATGAAGGTTCGAAGAATTTGAAACGTTTGGATTGGTGGTTATGTTGTGAGTGTTGTTGAGGTTGAATGTTTGATAACATGGTTGAAGAGAGTTGAGGAAGAAGGAATAGAGTGGCATTGATTTGGGGGTTAAGTAAGTATGTAAATAAGAGTTGAAGAAGGGTTAAATTGAAATGAAGTTGGTGGGGAATGAAGAAAGGTGGTGTGATTACGCAAGGTAGAAAGCATGAGTTGGTTAGTTAGTTAGTGAGTTAGTCAAAAAGGAAATGGAGGAGGGGGAGGGGAGATGGGTGTTAGGAAAGCAAAGGAGAGAATGAGTATTGAGAATGAGTATGAATGGCGGTTATTGGAGTTTTTATTGGGGGGGGGNTTTTGGGTGTTTGGGGGGGGGGGGGGGGGGAGGGTATTTTGCGTTTTTTTTTTTATAAAAAAAAATGAGATGAGGTGAGAGAAGGAAAGAGAGAAAGTGGGACAAGTTTTTACTACAACAATTTGTCACTTGTGCCACAAGAGAAATTGTGGCGCCAGTAAAAAAATCTCGTGGCTATATAGTTTTGCCACGAAAATTTTTTAAATAATTATCGTGGCGCAAGTGGCCGTGGCTATGTTTTTGCCATGGAAAAATAGAGGTTGTGGCATGAATATTAAATTATGCCACAAATAATCCCGTGGCGAAAAACTAGCTTCGCCACATGTATTACCATGGCTAATTTAATTGTTTGCCACAAGTACTATCGTGGCTAACTATTTCATTTCCCAAAGAGTATTATGGCTACTAAACAATTAGCCACAAAATATCCTGTGGCTAAGAAATAAAACTAGCCACTAATATCATGTGGCAAATATATTATACGTGGCTATATACATACCAAGTTCTGACATATATATGACACTTTAATATCCAACAATCTCTATTGACCGAGGTCCTTTTTAGACATTTATTGCCAATAATATAAATACAATTAACAAATCTTAGAACAATGAAATAATATATTCATATTAATAATATAATGTACTTTTGAAACAATGAAACCTTTACATAATATTGTACTTAAAACTAGCATACTAAGAACTAAAACATACTATTATTATTTATAATCAACAAAGTAAAGTCAATTGTTCAATAATTTTAAAAAATAAAGTAAAACTACAAAGTTCTCTATATTATTGCCACCAATATGCTTCTTGTGTTGTTGCTCGCCATCTATGCATTTCTTTGTATAGTACCAACCTACAAGCACATCACCACAATAAATAAATAAGTAATTTTTTAAGATACAATACTATCAGAAAAATATTCACATTAGAATGATTATTACTAAACCAACAATAGTAGTAGAGTAAAAGGCCTCAAAAACTATGCTAAACCTTGTATAAAAACGACATGGTAAAACAAGTACAAAGGGACATTCGAAGGGGAAGAGTGATAAAGTGTGGAATTTTGATAAAAGTCTAGCTCAATTAATGAAGAAACCATGGTGTATGACTCTATTGTCATTCTAAGTTATCCCGGCAAACTCATTATTGCTTAATTAACCCTTAAATTAATCTTACTGTTACCCTGGAATATATTTCATCAAGACTTACAATGCATTAGTTCAACAAACATATCAGCCATAGCAAGCTTCCACATTGTATACTATATTCAGTTATTAAAGAATAAATTAACATCAATGCTTCTAATTTGGAGCTACAGCAGAGTGCTTAGGTTTCCTGTGCCTACTCTACATGACCAAACCAATTCAAAAATCCATAATTAAGAGATACACCTTAAATATGCTTACCTTAAGCTGAAGAAAACTTCACTTAAGGAATCATTCTTATCATCAGCATCCACGCCAAAAAGTTGTAGTAGTTCTTGAGATTTCTCTCCAAAACCATATTATTTGCAGCAATTTTTAGATCCACCTCACCTGCACTTTCTTCAACTTTCTTCTTGGCAAGCTCTGCATCTTTTCTAGCTTCTTCAGCCTCCTTTCTAGCATCCTCGACCTCTTTTCTAGCATTTTCTGCATCTTTTTTTGCTTCTTGAACAGCTTGCTCAGCAGTCTTTTTAACCTCAACAACCTCTTGAGCAAGATCCAATCGGGAAGGCTTTACTTTGAAATGTTTTGTAATGCTTCTACCCGGCCCATAAGCAACAGAGTCAGCAGCCTCATCCCCACAGACAGCCACCCTACTCCACCTCAACACCACACAGCAACAAGCCAACATGAAACCACCAGCCTTCTCACCAACCAGCAACCACCCGACAAAAAACCAGCCAGCAGCACCAAAGCTCAGACCACAGTAGCAGCACCAACCAAACTGACCTTCAAACCAACCTCCAAACAGCAAAACAAGCAGTAACCCAAATTGAAATTTCAGAATGAGCATTTTACATACAATGAGCAGTAACCAAACTTTCACAATGAGCATTATCAATTTCAGAATCACAAGCAATTTCATAACATAATTCAGATTTCAATTTCATAATTCAATTCAAAGTTACATGCAATTTCATAATACAAATAAACATTCGCAATTACATGCAATTGAAGAAGTCAGATACAGATTATTACCAGGTTCTTTAAGGACGTTTGCTACTCAAATTGCTACTGGATTCCTACCGGCTCTTCGAGGACGTTTGCAGCAAAAAAGAAAAAAAATGCGTATGAAATTAAAAATTATCAATTAAACATGCAATTAAACAAGATTGAGGAAACAAGATTTAAGAAAAAAATTACAAAAAATAAAAATAACTGATGAAACAGAATCGTAAAACTTGATGAAATCGTAAAAATAGAATAAATCATATAAAATCGAATTGCAAAAAATAAACAAATTAAACATTATCGTGCAAAAAAATTACAAACAAATTGATGAAACATTANATTGAGGAAACATTGAACTAATTGAACAAACAAATTCGTAAGCAAGCTAATTGAAGAAATAAACAGAAAACATCAAACTAATCGTGCAAAAAAATTACAAAAAATAAAAACAAGATTGAGGAAACAGAATCGTAAAAAATTGATGAAATTAAACATAATCAATTGCAACATGAAATCCTAATAAACAAAAAATCATAATTAATTTAAGAATTTCGAATTATCAATGAACACATGCAAAACAAAACTTACATGATTTATCCAAACAGAGTTGTACGAATTAATTGAAGAGGTGGACTGTAATTTGGGTGATGTTTTGATCGAGTGGAAATATTCTTGATAATAGCCAGTTAGGGATTGATTAAGTGCAACTTTGTGAAAAAATTGGATTGTCGCTTATAGTTTTGTTTTGCCGCTTAAACACCGCCTCTTATACTTTTTTTTTTTTGTTTTGCCACATAATTGTAGGCTTAGGCTTAGTTGCTTTAAGTTATGGTGGCCTAACTATTTAAGTAATTAGGATATTTTTCCTCTTAATTACTTACACTATTTTGCCTCCTATATTTATGTTATGATATTTACCTTAATAAGCTATACTATTTAAGTTAGGTTATGTTGTGATTTGGGTGGTGTTTAACCAGTTTTTATAGATTAATTAGGTATAATATTTAAGTTATGTTATGAAAAAGGTTATTTTCTTTTTGTGTGAAGATAACCAAATAAATTCTCAAAATGTATATGTAATTTTATTATAATAAAAAAGTTTGGTACTATAGAAATGGGTCCTAGAGGCCTTTTTTGGAAAAAACATACTTGCCCAAGTCCCCTATTATCATCCCTAATAACAACTCCCAAGCCCAATCTCCTGCCATTACATACTGGAACATCAATGTTTAATTGTCTTTAACTAATTAGTGTGATTCATTAACTTAAACATTCAAAATACAACTACAGTACTACTATGCTCAGCTAATAAGTGTCATTTAATAACTAAATTGTATAAATGAAAAACTAAAGTGGTTGTAGTGTCAGGTAATTACTTCAATTAACAGGTATGTGAAAAAATAGTCGATAATAATTTAGAAGAAAGAAAACTAAGAGGAATTCGACAAATTATACAAATTATGTAATTATTGGGTTGAAATTTGACATTATTTAATCACTCAAATTATACAAATTGAGCATGAAATTTGACAAAACTAAGAGGAATTCGACAAATTGAGCAACGACGAAAGTTTACAACAAAAGTAAGTAGTGAATTCGACAAATTGAGCATGAATTGGACAAATTAGGGTTTAAGAAAAAACTAACCTGAACGACGAAGAGGAAGAGCAACGACGAAGAGGAAGAACGACGGTGAAGAGGAAGAACGACGGCGAAGAGGAAGAATGACGACGAAGGGAAAGACAGACGAGGAAGAGGGAGAGAAAGATAGACAAGGAAGAGGACGAGGTGGTCTCCGGCGTTGTCGGAGGTCGCCGGCGTTGTGGGAAGTCGCCGGTTTGAGAGTGGATTCGTGGGTTAGGGTTTGAGAAGGTTAGTTGTTTTGTTGAGTGGGCGTTTGGTTGAGTGGAGTAGGCTTTGGTGGAGTTGAGTTTCCCCTTCCAATTTTTAACTTTAGTTTGGAGGGTTGGTTTTAACTTTTTACCAAAATTTTGGAGGGAGGGTGATTGTGGCTAAGGTCTTTGGGATTTTTTTGCTTGATGTATAATATTTTGTTTATTTTTTATTATAATTAATTAGAAAAAAAACAAGTATAATAAACATGTGTATAGCTATTATAAAATTGTTATTGTATACAAAGCTTGTTTGTCAAATAAAAGGGTGCTAGAAGACTTTTTCGGAAAAATAATCGGCCAAATCCCCTTTGAGACTTTTCCACGGCGTAGAGCTCGAAAGAATAATCAATTTGAAAAAAAAAAAGTTGCTTTGTTCGGACACCCGAGCGTTAAAATATGCCTTTTTGAAGTTTTTTTATTATATTCATTTAATATTTTTCCTCGTTTAGGTGTATTTGGTATAGTTCATTTACATGCAATAGTATAATTAGTAATATTATTAATTTTATAAAATTGAAATAGGGTGATGATCTTATTTTAATAATTTTATAATCGATAAATTTCTATTGAATGATTTATAAAAAATCAACATTACATATACAATTGTTTCTATTTCTACCTTTTGATTTTAGACTAATATAATTAATGTGATTACCATATACAGGCTTGCCAAAAAACAAAAATTTATATGGCATAACATATATTAGCCACGAAAATAAACAAAATGTGAGGCATAAATTTATGTTAGTCACGTAGAAATAAAAATACCCATGGCATAACCACATTTTGCCACTAAATCACTTATAGCCGTGGCATAAATTTAATGACTAATTAATGTTATATGTCAAAATATTTTTTTCCCATGGCTAGATGATAATATGCCACGAATGTAGAATTTCCGTGGCATAATACGTGGCCCAAGTGATTTATTGTTGTAGTATACGCTAATGATTTGTTTTGGGGATTGGAATTGTTGATTTGTTTGATATTTGTCTTAATATTTTTAAATACTTCCTCTGTAACTAAATGTTTGTTATATTTGGAATTTTGACACTGTTAATAAGATGAGAGAATTTTTCAAATTACTTTTGATATATAAACCATAATATAGTCATATGGGGTCTTATTTGATTCGACTTAATAAGTACGTTATTAATATTTTTATTATTATAATTTTTACATATACACAACAAAAGATATTTAAGGTCAAACAAGTGCATTGACAAATGTTCAAGTCAAAGTGCATCAAACAGAAGGGAACGGAGGGAGTGGAATTTCGAAATACTGCGTATATAATTGGATCTCCCTTTGTTTCAATTGGTTAGTTATAAATACTACTGGTTTTATTTACTTGTTACATATCATATTGGAACAAAGACCAACAAATGTCATTTTCAACATTGGGATCATAATTCATATCGTAGGTAATGTGAAATATGGTTAAATGAGGGCAATTGAACCCAAGGATGAGTAAAAATGTAATTGTACTATATGGCCCACATCTGAAAGAGGCAATGTGTAAAATTAAGATACGTGTACGAAATTAGAACAAAATGGAGAGAGTAAACCCAACCAATAAAGTAAAATGGAGAGAGTTTAACAAAACGTAAAGTATTTGGGAGATTAGTATACAACGTACGAAATTAGAGTAAAATCTAATGGTGTGTTATTTTCAGGAGTATAACAAAAATTGTCAAAATGCATATTAATTCAATATCCTTATATACATCTTACGAAATTGGTCTAATTTGTTTGGTTATCATACAAAAATTATCAAGGTGGGGTTGCGTATTTTAATTCCCCTATGTTGTACGAATTTTGTAATTCCCTAGAATTCTACAATTATGACATTTTGAGGAATTAAGGACAACCAAACAACTCCTCTCACTAATAAATCATGGAATTTGTGAATTCATGTGGGAATTGAGGGAATTCAAACCAACCAAACAAACACTGAGATGGAGGTAGGGGTGAACAAAATCGGATATTCGGTCTGGTTTTAAAATAAATTTGATATCCGAAATATCTGGATTGTTTATAATGTGATTCGCTTTCGGTCCAGTTTAAACATGATATCCACTACAAGATAACAGCTATTTTGCGACGGACAAATTCCGTCGCAAACTTAGCACATTATGTCGCAAAATCCAATTTGCGACGGAATTTCGTCGCAAAACGTCCGTTGCTAAAATTTTTGTCGCAAATTTCTAAATTTGCGACGGAAATTCCGTCGCAAAAAAGTTGCGACGGAACTATTGAAGTTTGCGACGGAAAATTCCCTCGCAAATTTGCAACTGAAAAACTAGTAGAAAAACAGTTTATTAGTATCGTTTTTTATGACCTATTTGTATCGTTTTGTAAAACGATACAAATAGACAGTCTATTAGTATCGTTTTTTTTTACAAAAACGATACTAATAGTGGTTTTTTAAATATAAAAAAATAGCTATTAGTATCGTTTGTTTTTAAAAAACGATACTAATAGCGATTTTTGAAAAGAAAAAATAAATAAAATCACAATTGTAATGCAGGAATAATACTAATAACCAAAAATTAAAATTATTATAACAAATACTATATTAAGGTAGCTCATAAAACAGCTCCAAAAACTATACATCAAACAAACAAAATAAAACTCAGCAAACTATGCATATTGACGCAAGCCCGTCACGAACAGGTTTGTGTTCCTATACATAACAATTCCACTCTTTCCCTTTCTTATCTCTTGCAGATGTGTTCTATTGCTTATTGAGGCAAGCCTACAAACTGCGAGGACAACACCAGCCGCTACAAGTAAGCAACCGATTATGAAAGACATAGTTGCCACACCAGAAAAGTCTGCGAGAGGCAATACTAGATATCAAATTCAACTCAGACCAATGCCTTTTTGTTATTTCAAACATAATCAAATATAACAAAATTAGATATGAATGCCCCAGCTTAAGGCCATTAACTCATCAAATAGCATTTAATCTAAAAGAAAAAGGGTACTTTAATTACATCCCACATAACATAAACATTTTGTAACCAGTCTTGCAGCAGCTTTGAGAATCATATATACAACAAATATAACCAATTAAGTCAGAGTGCCCCAACTAACATAGAATAAGGCTGTTGCGGGTAAGGATTGTGAATAACTTTGTTAAGTAGCACCGAAACATGGTTCAACAAATCAGAACAGAGCCAAAGGGAGTACAAGTCAATTATATGCTATGCTGGCAGACTTAAAGAACAACAGCAAGGATGACTTTCTTAAATAATCATCAAAGACACCAAGAAAGCCAAATCTAAATAACAAATAGTAAGGGATTCTATACCGTTTATCCTACACTAGGAAACATATGTGCAATGATTAATATCATAACTTCCTATGATAAATTTCTTGAGCTCCAATAGAATGGAAAAGCAACATAATGAAAGGTAAAGGAAACAAATATTTATCTAACCTTGAAAGGTCCATTATCAGTTCTAAAAAGGGAGTTTTTCAGAAAGTTAGTAACATCTTAATGCAGGAGCAACATCTTGTTTTTGAAGAGCTTCAATAACCCTTCTAGCTTCATGAAAAACATCAGTATCAACAAGATCCTGACAAGAAAATGGAGAAAAACACATATTCAACATTCAAATCAGTAAACTCAGCATAAGAGCATAACCAATCAATTCCACCCACAACCACACCCACACCCAGAGAAAGAACCGTTTAAAACATAGCAGCAATGAGGTTTTTATTAAAGGAAAAATTAAAAGGAAATACCTCTATCCTGCTAGCTTCAGCCAGCTTTGCAGCACTCTCATAATAAGACATACGAAGCATATAATCCACAAGAATCTGCTTTAAACGAATGCTGCTCCATTCGTGCAAGTTTTCTGCGTTTGCAGCTTCCAAATGACTCAATCGAGCTCGACATTTTTGTGCTTACAACAGCTCTACTTGGCTTCCATCCTCTTGCTATTTATTTATCATCACATGAATTCTCAATAAGCACCAATGAATAAAAGAATTTTATACATCATGAGACTAGCTACGATTTTTACTTCTAATGCAATAGAACATAATCTAAGAGAATGTGCACTATTTCCATAACCTAAGGATCTCAAATTGAAGAAAACGCCCAACAAAGGAATAGATATTTTCTGACAGATATAGACAAAAAAAAACTATTTCCTAGCTTGAAAATACCATCAAATTAAAGGGGCAGAAGAAGAGGCTTCTCAAAATTTAAGCCAAATCACCAAAGTTCTTAAAGAATCTTCAGGAGCAACAAAAAAAAATTCACGATTAATAATAGTAATTATAAATTTAAAAAAACAAAGAAAAAAGAAAGAAACAAAAGGAAATTAATTCAAATGCAGGAACAAGTACAACAAAAGTAGCACAAAAAAAACAGAAGATGATTGATAGTACAACAAAATCGAAAGCATAAGAAACTAAACTGAAAATTCGACAGTGAGGAAGAAAAACCTGATCAATCTGATTTCTGAATTCTTGTGCATCAAAATCCCCAATTTAATTAAACCCTAAATTAGAAACCCTAATTCGAAAAGGAAAAAAAATAGAAGAGTTTTGGAGGAATCTTACAGAGAAGACGAACGATTCTCGAATCAAACTTCAAATGCGACAGAAGGAATCTTACAGGAATCTTACACAATACCTTAACTATGTGGAGTTGTTGTCGCCATTAGCCGCCTGTCCGAAGCGAAGAGCCAGCGTCGATGGATGATTTGGGGGTGGCGAACCGACGAAGAAGAAGAAGAAGGAGAATGGCGAAGAACAACAAGGAGAATGGCGAAGAAGAAGGAGGGTTTTTGGGTTAGGTTAGTTTGTGGGAGAAGGGAGAATGGCGAACAAGAAGAAGAAGAAGTGTTGGTTTAATTTTTTGGTGACAAAATAAAATAAGGGTTTGTCGACTTTTTGCGAGGGAATTTTGCGACTGAATTAATTCCGTTGCAAATTTGCGAGGGATTATTCCGTCGCAAAAAGTATTTAGTCATCTGATTTGGTTTGTCACTTTTTTGCGACGGCTATTTCCGTCGCAAACAAGGGGATTTCCGTCGCAAAACTATATATTTGCGACGAAATTTACTTCCGTCGCAAAAAATCCGTCGTTATTTTCCCTTTTTCTTGTAGTGATCCAATTTTCGGATACCCGGTTTAACTTGATCAGAAACATGATTATTTGGTTCTATTATTGTACTCCCTCCGTCCCCTTTTGTTTGATACGTTATGTTTTGCACATATGTCAATGCACTTGTTTGACCTTAAATATCTTTTGTTGTATATATGTAAAAATTAAAATGAATCAAACAAGAGTTCACATGACCGAATTATGTTTTATATCTTAAAAGTAATTTAAAAGATTCTCTTATCTTATGAATAGTCTCAAGATTGCAAACATAGTAAACAAAAATGAACGAAGGGAGTACTTAAATGATATCGATGTACTTCATTATTAATTTACTATAAAAATAAAAATTCAATTATTTTAATGATGATGAAGTGCCCAAAAACTAATATATCAAAAGGTTTAATTTTTTTTATCAATGCCCAAAATTAACTAAAAAATACATGCATTATTTGAAAATCCAAAAATGTAACTTCTAGATCTATGTCTATTGGTAGGTTCCAATTTTTGTTAGTAAATAACTGTATATAATGTCTATACCAATTTGTGTGCAAACTGAACATAATGTGTATCTTGTTAGTTTTCTGTGGAAAATAATCAAATCAAGATAATATAATCTCAAATAATTAAACTATCATTTTCTTCTCAAATATAACAATTTGTCACTTGAGCCACAGGAGAAATTGTGGCGCAAGTAAAAAAATCTCGTGGCTATATAGTTTTGCCACGAAAATTTTTAAAATAATTATCGTGGCGCAAGTGGCCGTGGCTATGTTTTTGCCATGGAAAAATAGAGGTTGTGGCATGAATATTAAATTATGCCACAAATAATCCCGTGGCGAAAAACTAGCTTCGCCACATGTATTACCATGGCTAATTTAATTGTTTGCCACAAGTACTATCGTGGCTAACTATTTCATTTCCCAAAGAGTATTATGGCTACTAAACAATTAGCCACAAAATATCCTGTGGCTAAGAAATAAAACTAGCCACTAATTATCCTGTGGCAAATATATTATACGTGGCTATATACATACCAAGTTCTGACATATATATGACACTTTAATATCCAACAATCTCTATTGACCGAGGTCTTTTTTAGACATTTATTACCAATAATATAAAATACAATTAACAAATCTTAGAACAATGAAATAATATATTCACATTAATGATATAATGTACTTTTGAAACAATGAAACCTTTACATAATATTGTACTTAAAACTAGCATACTAAGAACTAAAACATACTATTATTATTTATAATCAACAAAGTAAAGTCGATTGTTCAATAATTTTAAAAAATAAAGTAAAACTACAAAGTTCTCTATATTATTGCCACCAATATGCTTCTTGTGTTGTTGCTCGCCATCTATGCATTTCTTTGTATAATACCAACCTACAAGCACATCACCAAAATAAATAAATAAATAAATAAATAAATAAATAAATAAATAAATAAATAAATAAATAAATAAATAATTAATTTTTTAAGATACAATACTATCAGAAAAATATTCACATTAGAATGATTATTACAAAACCAACAATAATAGTAGAGTAAAAGGCCTCAAAAACTATGCTAAACCTTGTATAAAAACGACATGGTAAAACAAGTACAAAGGGACATTCGAAAACCAACAATGATAGTAGAGTAAAAGGCCTCAAAAACTATGCTAAACCTTGTATAAAAACGACATGGTAAAACAAGTACAAAGGGACATTCGAAGGGGAAGAGTGATAAAGTGTGGAATTTTGATCAAGTAGTTGTGCCTCCTAGAATTTCCTTGTTGGATTTTCTACATATAAAAAAATCATCTAAATACACATAAAAGCTCTTCGAACAACAGGAACATTTACAGTATCAACAACATAAAGAGGACACATAAAAGAAGCATTAATCAATTAGCAGCAAGTCAGATGAGTTAATGTCTCATACTAGGAAAAATCGAATTTCGAATGCATTTACAGACTTCATGTATCTTAGATGAGTGACATGTCTTGTGAATTTTAATTTGATGAACGATATACCTTATAAAGTCTAGCTCACTTAATGAAGAAACCATGGTGTATGACTCTTATTGTCATTCTAAGTTATCCCGGCAAACTCAATATTTGCTTAATTAACCCTTAAATTAATCTTACTTGTTACCATGGAATATATTTCATCAAGACTTCACAATGCATTAGTTCAACAAACATATCAGCCATAGCAAGCGTTCCACATTGTATACTATATTCAGCTTATTAAAGAATAAATTAACATCAATGCTTCTAATTTGGAGCTACAGCAGAGTGCTTAGGTTTCCTGTGCCTACCTCTACATGACCAAACCAATTCAAATATCCATAATTAAGAGATACACTTAAATAATCGATTTGAAAAAATTGACGTAGAGCTCGAAAAAATAATCAATTTGAAAAAAAAATTTGCTTGGTTCGGACACCCCCCGAGCGTTAAAATATGCCTTTTTGAAGTTTTTTTATTATATTCATTTAATATTTTTCCTCGTTTAGGTGTATTTGGTATAGTTCATTTACATGCAATAGTATAATTAGTAATATTGTTAATTTTATAAAATTGAAATAGGGTGATGATCTTATTTTAATAATTTTATAATCGATAAATTTCTATTGAATGATTTATAAAAAATCAACATTACATATACAATTGTTTCTATTTCTACCTTTTGATTTTAGACTAATATAATTAATGTGATTACCATATATAGGCTTGCCACAAAAAACAAAAATTTATATGGCATAACATATATTAGCCAAGAAAATAAACAAAATGTGAGGCATAAATTTATGTTAGCCACGTAGAAATAAAAATACCCATGGCATAACCACATTTTCCACTAAATCACTTATAGCCGTGGCATAAATTTAATGACTAATTAATGTTATATGTCAAAATATTTTTTTCCCGTGGCTAGATGATAATATGCCACGAATGTAGAATTTCCGTGGCATAATACGTGGCCCAAGTGATTTATTGTTGTAGTGTGTCATTAATATTTTTATTTTGCTTCATTTTAAAAAATATAAAAACCGGATCAGAACCAAATATCTAAAAGGATAGAAAACATGGCCTGGATCCGATCTTTTTTTCCAACAAAAAACGGATCGAATATCGGGTCCAATTTTACCGGACTGGATATTCGTCTTTTCAGGTAATAAAATTAGGATAGCAGACGGAAATCGGATTATCCAACTTTTCCAATTCTTTTGCTTACACCTAGACGGAGGGATTATCCTCTTTTCTCTTTTAACGCGCTATTTTTTACTAACGAGGTATATATATTAAGCAAGCTCATTCAGTCTTGTTGGGGATATACCCATCATTGGGCCACGTGAACACTTGAGGAATTACACAACTTTCATTGTCCATTGGATAAAAATTTAAGTCAACAATCAAAGAGTCCAACAACTGCATTGGGCCTACCGGCCTAAGGGACTCCATGAAGGAGCCCAGTTAGAAAAGTGTAAAAAGGTCGGGGCATCTGTAGGCACCTACATTTGTCCCCACATTTAGGCCAGAGATAAACATATACCACGTTGCTAATTGGTTCGGTATTGAGAAACATGCCAAAAGGTCCAACTCGAAAACACCCTAAAATTCCTAAAAACTCATAAAATCCCAAAAATATTTCATTTTATTTTATTTTTCCATATTTTTCTAGGTTTTTTCTAAAATTTTTCCATAATTTTTAATAAAATGCTAATGACTTTCTAACGCTCAGAAAAGTTTTTTCACAAAAACGAGCCAAAATGTAACCATATAAAAGGGAACCTTTGGAGCCTAAGTAAAGGGCCCAAGGAGACCCCCTTCCATCCGCAAGCCCACCAAGAGGGATGGAATGAGAAAAATTCCTGTAATACCCTGGAACTTCCTAACTATCTCCTAGCTATTTCCGAAAAATATAATATAATAATAATAAATAAAACAATAAAAATACTTCCTACTTAACTAGGAAAACCAAAGTATTATCGCCATCGTGATAACGGATAAGGCTATTATCAAAGTATTACAGCGAAAGTCTTCTTACTTTTAAAACTATGTAAAAACCCAAAAAAACTTTGAAAACAAATCAAAATAAAACTTTATTAAAACTTGGAACCGAAACAGCGGCCCTTCAAAACCAGCTAAACTCTTAAAATTTAAAACAACCAAACCAAAAGTCAATAAGAAAAAGTAAACAACATGTCCAACACAAGTAAACCGAAACAACAACTACAAGCGCTCAACGAACACACAATCCCAACATGATTGACTATTCCCACATGTACCTGTTGCTTTCTCTTTATTCTAGACTACTATTCACCATCGAAATGAGTACTCGTAGGGCCAAGTCAAAGACAAAGCCATACAAACAAAACACACAATCAACAAAACTGAGTACATAAACACTAGAGACTATGCACAACTAACATGAATTACCTAAGCAAAAGCATAAATAACACACATTATCTTACATATACCACAACCATTTACATGCACATGGACTCATCAACATTATAAATTATTTATGATATTTAATTGTGGATTTCTCATCGAACGGGTTTCCTTCTCAACAATCGCCCTAATGGGCACCAATTTAGGAGCAACTCCAAGAAGGCATTACTTATGTCACTTGAAGTGACGGAATTTCAGCGCATTTATAAATATTAAAGACTACAACGTCTTGTACCCCGATTAGAAGTTACAAATTACTATTCCCATCACTCCCCCCATTGTTCATACTCAAGGTATATATGTTCCAAGAGTTTTGATGCGAATCCTCTTTCACTTTACGTGATTATCAGTTTTATTAATTGTTATGACTCACATGAAATCACACATGTACACCCAAGACAACAAAGCATCATATACACCATATTAATTATCTTGATTATCACGTGATTCTAATATTAAATTTTTGGTTCGTTATTTATTTAAATCTTTCCTTACCACACATAAATTGTGAGTGGCTAACCTTTTTGCTTATTAAATTTACTATTAAACATGTAAATAAACATTCATTAACTACCTTTCTTGGTGCTCGAGTTATAAATCAATTGAACTCTTCTTCTTCTTTACTTATTGGCTACTAGTCAAATTCTTTTAAAGTAGTCAATATTCCAACATCAATGATGTAATAGCAATGCTATAAAAACGGAATATAAAATATGATAGTCAATACATACTTTTCATGTAATCATGCTAACATATCTTCTCACGCAAGTAAACTCAAGTCAACGCATCATTAACTTTCAATTTTACAAATTCTAGCATGAAGCATAAACTACTCTAGCATGATTTCTAGTTAGATGTATGTCTTTATTACTTACATACCTTGTGTTATAACGATGCTTCGCCACTACTTCTAGAAATTGCTTAGTTTGAAACTTCCAACAAAGGAAAAAGCGAAACTAATTAAAAACACGAAATTCTACGACAACTCTAACATTGGTGGAGGCAGCACAATAGCACACAGTGCACGTGCTACCCCGCTTTAAAAAAATCAGCTTTAATAAAAAAAAAAACAGAATGCGTGAGAGAAAGTGAGAAACAGGGTGTTCCGAGTCTTCCATCAATTCAACAAACCAACCAAAATACCCAAAACCCATATTTTCTCTCTCTTCTCTTAATCGCCCCTCACTTCTCTTCTCTCTCCCTTGAGTCACCGGCTTCCTGCTGAACGCGTCGCCGACTTCCACGTCTGCCTTCTTTGTCATTCTCTCGGCCTCACACTGTCACGCCCTCTTCGTCACCGCCTTATTCAGTTCTTCAACCTTCGTCAGTCGCCTTCTTCGTCGACGTCAGTCCTCGTCGCCGCCTTCTTCGTTTATTCGCCCGACGGTTTGGTCGACGGTCGTCCTCCTAGGGGCTAGGTATGAGATCTGAAAATCTGATTTTTTTTCCTTTTTTAATTTAGTTAAATTAAAATCTGATTTTTTTTTTCAATTTTATATTATCATTTATATTGACTAATGACTGATTTCAATTTCATATTATCATTTTTTTTTCAATTTCATATTATCATTTTTTATTTCAATTTCATATTATCATTTATATTGATTTCAATCAGATTTTTTTTACTTATATTGACTAATGATTGATGTTAATATGTTATCATGTTAATTAATCTGATTTTTTTTACTTACTTTGTTAATTAATTTTATTTATTTAATCTGTCTATCCTTTTTCTGATTTATTATTCATATTTGTTTTGTTTAATGTGAATTTTTTTGTTAATCTAACATGTTTTATCATCTATATTTTGTTAATCTGATTTTTTTCTGATTTTATTCAATGTGACTGATATAGGTTAAAGTTTTCTATGTAATGGTTTGCTGATGTTGGTTGTTCTGGATTATATTTCTGTTAGGTGTTGGTATTAGCAAGTTTGTAATGCTCTGCTAATACTCTAGATTGTAATGTGTTGTGTTTGATATTAATAAAATCGCTTACTTTTACCAGAAAAAATAAAATAAAATCATATATTAAATAATCTGATTTTATTTAATCTGATTTATATTGACTGAGTTATCTTTTTTTTTTCTGATTTATATAAACTAATTTATATTGGAGCTTAAATTTGTTTAATGTGACTTAGTCATGTTTAAATTTGTTTAATTTTTGTATTGACACTTAAACTTTACTTGAATACTATGGGAGATCAATTATATTTAGAAAGAGAGGCGTTATTAGATATAAATGATGATGGCATTGTAAATTGGTTTCAAAATATGAAAACCCGAAGAGAGCAACTTTAAGTTTTATCAGTCATTGTATTAACTTAAATTTTTATTAGTTGTTGTATTAACTTTAATGTAAGTTTAATTTGTAACCTTTTATTTATGAACCAAATTGATAAATCCAAACCTTTTTGTTGCTAAGCTAAACCGAATCGATTGATCCGAACAGAGAAATATTTGGAGTGCTACACCTATTTGAAATTCCTAGATCCGCCCCTGAACTCTAACCCAACCTTTTGTGATGAAAACTCATTCTAAACCTTCCCTATATGGTCTCTATTCAATCCCATACTTCATTTCATAGTTTTCTTTTCAAAACACTTGATTCTCGATAATTTTTAAAAAATGGCAGCTTTGAAAAATACTCTTAAAACTCCTTTAAACCTTTTTAAACCTCATTATTTGACCCTAAAACAATATACCTATATTCTAATATCAACATATTATGATTTCGTGCCTTAATAAGTTAATAACAATCATAAGTCATTATTTCATGCATCCTTATTTTTACTATGCATGAACATGAGATGATAAAAATTTTCAGCAAAATTAATTTATTCAGAACCTCGTTAAAACCTTTTTAAATTTATAATTCATGCATAAAACTTTACTTTCTATACTTAAAAACATGCTCATATTATTTTTGCTACTCCTTACAAACACCTCAAATGAGTCACTTTTAAGGGCAAGTTCACACCCATCACTTCAATAAACAACATCAGAAGAAGGATAAAAATAGGCGGGTATTGGGGGTTAATTTGGCGAACAAATCGTCATAAAAAACATCGAAATCAGTGGCGAATAAAATGTAGGAATTAGGGGTTCGAGAGTGCTTGATTGTAAAATGGGGTTTGTTTGCATCTACGTACAAAGTTTGTCTTTTTTTCCCCAAGAGAATACACAAGTGAGGAGAAGGGAGAGGAGGAAGAAGAGGGTAAAGTGGGGTTTCATTTCCACGAGGGAAAAGTGTGTTTGGGTTTAGGAGACGATGAAGATGAGTAATTTGAAGAATTAGAGATTTAAAAAAAAGTTGATTGGAAAAATAAGTAAGGAGTGCAAATAGGAGGAATAAGAGAGTTAATGACAGAAATGGATGGTCAACACCGGAAAAAGGTGGGAAGATTTTTTCATTTAAAAAAAATTAGTTTAAGATGTCACTTGGCAAAAAAGAAAAAAAATTCATAATAGGTTTTTTTTTAATAAAAAATTTTCCTTTTTACTCATTGAGTTTTTATTTATTTGCTACATACAGAAGCGGAGGTAGCAGTAACACACTATGCACGTGCTACCCTTCTTTTTAAGCTTTAATTTAAAAAAAAAAAAAAAACGCGTGTAGAGAGTCTGAGAAGGTGAGAAGCAATTCAAGCAAACCAACCCCAAAACCCTTACTTTCTCTCCCTTCTCGAGTTCTCTCAATCCCGCCCTTCTCTTCGACTCTTCTCTTCTCTTCTCTCTCTTTCAGTCTTTTGATTCTTTGAATCACTCAATCACTTCGCACGTCGACTTCCTCCCTTCTTCTCTTCGTGCATCTTTCGTAGCAGTCCGGCCGGCGGTAGTCGTCACCGCTTCTTTGCGACTTCCGGCAGTCGTCACTGCTTCTTCCGGTAGTCGTCTCCGCTTCTTGCTACTTCGCCAGTCCAGCAGTCGCCCCCGAGTCCCCGATTCACCTTCTGCAGTTCTTCTTCGTTTATTCCGGTACTCCGGTGGGGCGTGGCCGCGTGGAGAGGTAAAAAATTGGTTTTTTTCTATTTTGTTAACTTGAAGTCTTGAGATCTGATTTTATTTTTCTTTTTTAATTTGTTAAATTAAAATCTGATTTATTTTTCAATTTCATTTTTTCATTTATGCTTCTTTTTTTTTTTTTTATAATTAATTGACATAATGACATTAGATTTAGATATTTCATATTTAGATGTTGTTTGTTTAGGGACTTTACTCAGTTTAGTCTGTTTTTTTTAATCTACTTTGTCTATTTCAGTTTCAGATCTGTTCATGTGTTTGAATGAGTGAGTTTAATCTATTTCTTTTGTTATGTTAATTAATCTGATGTTTTTTTACTTATTTTGTTAATTAATCTTATTTATTTAATCAGTCTATTTTTTTTTCCTGATTTATGTAGACTGATTAATTATTTATATTTGTTTTGTTTAATGTCATTTTTTTTTGTTAATCTGATATAGTGATATTTGTTTTATCATCTACATTTTGTTAATCTGATTTTTTTTCTGATTTTATTTAATGTGGGCTTAAATTTGATTAATGTGATTTAGTCATGTTTAAATTTGTAAATTGGTTTCAAAATATGAAAACCCGAAGAGAGCAACTTTAATTAACTTAAACTTATTAGTCGTTGTATTAACTTTAATGTAAGTTTAATTTGTAACTTTTTATTTATAAATCGAATTGATGAATCAGATTTTTGTTGTTGAACCGAATCGAGTGATCCGAACATCGAAAATTTTGGAGTGCTACAGCTAATTGAAATTCCTGGATCCGCCCCTGGCTACATATACACAAAAGGGAAATTTCTAATTACCTACTACATTTCCTCTTTTGGATTGTAGTCTCTATACAAACATTTACAATTTTAACCTCAAATTTGTCATCTTCTTACTAATTTTATTCCTACTTAAACCCTTATTTTTGTTATCCTATTCTTTAATACTCACTTTTTCTTTCAATCGTTCTATAAAATTGTGGTCCTAATATAATTATTATCCTGTATAAGATGCGATCCAAAAGCTAATGTAACAAGTAAATAAAAACCGAGAGCTAATGCAGGCGCAGACCCACCTAAGGGCAACCCTATGCACTTGCCCATCCATAATAAAAAAAAAAATTAAAAAACACGCGCTTCTGTGAAGGTCAGAAGACATGCATCTATCTATTCAAACTAAAGAAAAAGAAAAACCCCTAGCTTTCTCTCTCTTAAATCAATTCAAGCTCAAAACTTCAAACCCTAATCTTAAACAGCCCCACGGTCACCGCTAGGGGTGTGCATCGGTCCAAGACCGGACCAGATCGGGACCGGTTGGACCTAAATATCCGGTTTTCTTGGACCGGAGACCGGAACGAAAAAATTCCGATCTGGACCGGACCGGACTTGAATTTTCCGGTCCGGACCTATTTTTGGACCGGTTGGACCTGAATTTGTAGTTTTGTCAATTTTCTTTTAAAAAAAATTATTATTATTTTAAAAAAAATATTATTTCCCTATTATATATACACTAAGTATACGCTAAATTCACAATCATTGTGAGTATGACGGTGACGAGATTGGATTTACGCTATAAAATTTAATGTTATATAAAGCACAAATAAATTTAATATTTTAGCTTAAAAAAACCTTTACATATATTAAACTTCTACAATTATCAACTAAAAATACTAACTTTTTCAAGGAATCTGGTCCAACCGGTCCGGACCTGAATTTTCCGGTCTTGGTCCGGATCGGAAACCCGGAATCACACATTTTAGTAGACCGAGGACCGGTCCAAATTCCGGTCCAGACCGGATTATGCACACCCCTAGTCACTGTCTCGCAGCAGCCCCGTCGTTCTCCCGCAAGCCGCAACCCCGCCGGCCACCGTTCGCCGCCCAATCAAAAGTGCATGTTTGTTACTTTTACCATGTTTAATTGTTTTGTGATTTTCTTTTTAATACTTGATTTAAATTATTAATTAGTTATAATTTTTAAACTTTTAATGGTCATGTTGGATTGTTGATGAATAATGACTTGAATCACTTGATACGTGATGTTGATGTTAGATAATTTAGATTTTGGATTGTTGAAGTTGGATACTTGCATTTTTTTATTTATTTTTTTTTTTTGACGAGAACTTGCATTGTTGAATGTTGAATACTTGAATGAATGAATTTATGATGTTGAAACTTGTGGTTTTGTTACAAATTTCAGATTTAATTATTGATTTATTGAATTGATAGTTATGTTAAAAACACTTAGTTTATTGGATTGATAACACTTAGTTTAATACTTTAATACTTTAATTAGTGTATTTAGTTTGTTAATATAATAATTAGTTTATTGGATATTTGGATTGATAATTATTGGTCTTGTTTATTGGATTGATAACACTTAGTTTAATACACTTAGTTTAATTAGTGTAATTGGTTTGTTAGTAGACATTTAGTTTAATAAATTGGTAGCCTAAATGGCTAAAATATATGTTTAATGTTATTGTATTATGTCTAATTATTAGAATGAAGAGAAGCAATTAAAGTTTTTTCTCCAAAAAAGCTAACACTTATCAAAGTAGTCAATATACTTCTAGCTCCTCCAACTCAAACAAGTGCACAAAATCAACCTCAAATAAGTGAACAAAATAATCCCCAACCTCCACCCTAAGGTAGTCAACAAAACTCCTCTCCATCAAATGATAACACGTACTTAACAAAATCAAAATAATGGAGGAGAAGCACTTCTTAGACCAAGACTAAGTGCAATTGATGTTGTCAATCTTCCACGAGACCCGGGGAAGAGAAAGAATATTTATGATTTTCATCCTGGTGATGTTGTTATTGTTAGAAGGGAATACATTCAAAGAAAATCTTGCCAACCTGAAGATGACGAATTTCCTTTTTATATGACATTATTATTTTTTATCGTTAATTTATTTGATTGTCATTGATCCGACAATCCACACCTTTGTACAATTGTTCGGTGCCTACCCATGCTTGAATTCCTGGCTCTGTCCATGAGCTAATGTACCAACTAAATAAAAACCGAGGAAGTAATAATATCCCACTAGGGACACGTGAGTACGTGACAAGGAAAAAAACGGAAAAAAAAAGAAAAGATAAATAAAAACCGAGGAAGTAATAATATCCCACTAGGGACACGTGAGTACGTGACAAGGAAAAAAACGGAAAAAAAAAGAAAAGAAAAATAAAAACCGAGGAAGTAATAATATCCCACTAGGGACACGTGAGTACGTGACAAGGAAAAAAACGGAAAAAAAAAGAAAAGATAAATAAAAACCGAGGAAGTAATAATATCCCACTAGGGACACGTGAGTACGTGACAAGGAAAAAAACGGAAAAAAAAAGAAAAGAAAAATAAAAACCGAGGAAGTAATAATATCCCACTAGGGACACGTGAGTACGTGACAAGGAAAAAAACGGAAAAAAAAAGAAAAGATAAATAAAAACCGAGGAAGTAATAATATCCCACTAGGGACACGTGAGTACGTGACAAGGAAAAAAACGGAAAAAAAAAGAAAAGAAAAATAAAAACCGAGGAAGTAATAATATCCCACTAGGGACACGTGAGTACGTGACAAGGAAAAAAACGGAAAAAAAAAGAAAAGATAAATAAAAACCGAGGAAGTAATAATATCCCACTAGGGACACGTGAGTACGTGACAAGGAAAAAAACGGAAAAAAAAAGAAAAGAAAAATAAAAACCGAGGAAGTAATAATATCCCACTAGGGACACGTGAGTACGTGACAAGGAAAAAAACGGAAAAAAAAAGAAAAGATAAATAAAAACCGAGGAAGTAATAATATCCCACTAGGGACACGTGAGTACGTGACAAGGAAAAAAACGGAAAAAAAAAGAAAAGAAAAATAAAAACCGAGGAAGTAATAATATCCCACTAGGGACACGTGAGTACGTGACAAGGAAAAAAACGGAAAAAAAAAGAAAAGAAAAATGAAACGAAATTAAACCCCGTCTTCATTTTCGCTGTTTGGACAAAACCCCCAAACTCCCAACAAAAACCCTAAAAATCCTAATCACTTTGATCTTCTCCGGTGAACTTCCAACACCTTCTGACGGAAAGGCGACCAACTAACCAACCAACCAAGTTAGTTTCTTTCACTACTTATTACCCAATAATTGTTGATTTTTAATTGTTAATTTTAGGCTTATTTGATTTGTTTAAATTTGATACTGTTTTTGTGCCATTTTGTAAATAAGATAAACTAATTTTGATTGATCAACACTTTTACTTTCACAATGCATTGAGCTCA
Source organism: Suaeda aralocaspica (assembly GCA_016808085.1). Lineage (NCBI taxonomy): Eukaryota > Viridiplantae > Streptophyta > Magnoliopsida > Caryophyllales > Amaranthaceae > Suaeda > Suaeda aralocaspica. Next base: position 3,683,972 of record PYUH01000055.1, on the reverse strand, counting down.
AAATAATGACATTGCGAATGCTTTAATTTTACACTCGAATATGTATTTTGTGCTCGATTCACTAAATCATTTTGTTGTTGGAATTCTATTAGTAACCATGTTTATGCGTAAGTTTAGTATAATGCAATGTGTTAATTGAAATGTATAAGGATATAGGATCAATTATGTGTGTACTATGAGAAAATAATTGGAGAAATGTCACAGGTTTAAGCTTTATTTCGTCTTCGAAGTATCGGTCGAATATTTCGAATTTGGTGTAATATATTATAGTAGGTTATAGATAATTAGTTATGAATATTAATACGAAGTATTTGTATGATGTTTTGACCGATTGCTGTAATTGCTGTCCTCCCTAACTGTAGGTGAAATTTTCGAAAGGCTTTAGATGGCTTATTTCCAATGTGGGAGAAACATTCTACGTCACATTTCCCAAGATGCTAAGAGTAAGAGATTGGAAGGCTTTATCCATCCGTTGTTTATTACTGGTCAAGGAGTGAGATATCGAAAACTCGAAGTTATTTTGACAACGGTTTGTGTTGAGGAACCGAAATGAGCTACTTTGGTTTTTATGTTTTGGTTGGTATCGGTGGTTTTTATTTAGTTGATGAGTTTAATAAATAAATGCAGAACATGGATAAACTTGGGAAAGCTGGTGAGACTGTGAAGGTTGCCCCTGGTTACTTTCGGAATTATCTCATGCCTAAGTTACTTGCTGTGCCTAATATTGACAAGTTTGCCTATCTCATGAGGGAGCAGAGGAAGGTACTAAACTTATGTTATTGTTTGTTTGTTCTTTTGTGATCTGCTAACATTTACTGTAGTGAAGAGCTAAGATTTTCATTTATTTTATGAGTCGGTTCACAATTTCTAGTAAACTTCTGTGATGATAATCAGATCTACCAATCTAAAGAGGAGGAAGAAGTTAAAGTGGAGAAAGAAAGTAAGGAAGACTTGATGAAGGAGTATATTGCTGCCGCCAAACGACTCGACAATGCTACACTGGTTAGTTTGTTTCATTTGTAATGTCTTTTTTGGGCCTTTGCTCCAATTAGGTGTTGTTTTGCTGGGTAGCTGCACCGACAAATATCACTTAGTTGTTTCTTGTAGAATCTGAATGGTGTGTCCCTTATCTTGGGTAAATAACTCTTGTAGTATATAATGAGGTGGAGTTGCGAACTAGTAATTGGCAGTCCTGATAACTAGATTAGAACCATTGCTGAATGAGTTGTTGACCTCAAAATTCAAGCATTGTAGGAAGGGCCTCATAGTTAAAGCACCCTAGCATTCATAGGCAACAGAAAAGTATTATTATCTGACTGCATCAATATACAAGTTGTGTTTAACTTCTAGAGTTTTGCGAAGGCCAATTGCAATCAGGCTATAAGAAAAATAAGTTACCTGATTGCTGAGTGACCATAACAGTGTATGAATTAAGCTGCAGTGCCTGCTTTCTCATCAAGCCTGAAATTCCACCCCTACCCCCCCAACAACACATACACACACACACACACAAAAATAAAAAAGGGAACTTTATTTTGATATTGCCGATGATGGTCCTAATGATTGTCACTCATAGCAGCTTACTTACTATCTGTACTTGTTAATTATTTCATTCTTTTTGTTTCACCGGGTATTTTAGAGTTGCAAGGTGGTTGGGGATGTTGACTGTATTTTGGGAGGTTTATGTGAGGTTAGAAACTTGATTGGGGATATTCACTTTGCACTTTTGCAGGCTACTATTGTATTAGTTATGTACTTGTGTTGGCTTAACCTTTCTGCTTGTAAGACTTAATTCGAGCAGATCTATTGATCAGCTTGGAGGACCTCATCATCCTTAAGGTGAATGAAGTGGAGCTGAGAGTGTTTTAGAGGGGTTACACCTCAATACCAGAGTCCCCCCTTTCCAAAGTAATGATAAAAAAAAGGGATTTTCTATTTGGTACCCCTAAATTTTGGGCCTTTTCATTTGGTACCCAATTTCTTTTTGATTTCCACACGGCACCATTGTACTTTTAATTTAGTCTAAGATGTTGGCATATTATTAAATAATACATTAGTTTAAGGTATTTTTAGTCCATTTTTCTTAACTCTGACATCATAATTGACTCCTAAGGACAAAAATTACCCCCTAAAATCTTAGCCGAATATTTTTTGCGTAAAACAAATCCAAATATGCAAGCCGAGTCATTTTTTCTTTCACGCAATTTGAGGCATTCTAATTCTTTTTTGGCCAATTTTGATATAATTTTTTATCTTTTAGGGCGTAAATATTCCTTCTAAACCTTAATGGAACAATTTTATGGCATGTAAATAAAAAAATACAAAGCAAATTTGAAGAAATGTTACGGTATAAACTAAATTAAAAGTTCAATGGTACCATGTGGAAACAAAAAAAAATTTGGGTACCAAATGGAAAAGCCAAAAGTTCAGGGGTACCAAGTGTAAACTTGTTTACCCTTCAACTCTGCCTCTGTGATTATCACGGACAATATTTGCTTTATTGTCCATGAATCTTGACTGCAAATAAATTTTATGACAAACTTCCATGAAAAGCTATTCTTATAGAATTTTTTAACCCTCCTTTGTTGTTCCTCTTTGCTTATACTCTTCATGATTGTAACCTATGATTTATGAGTCATGTTTAGAGTATGTTGATGATTGGTTCTGGATAGGCAAATGAGATAAAATGGATCCCCCAAAAAAAAATTGGGTACCAAATGGAAAATCCCTAAAAAATATATCGAAGTGTAAACTTGTTTACCCTTCAACTCTGCCTCTGTGATTATCACGGACAATATTTGCTTTCTTGTCCATGAATCTTGACTGCAAATAAATTTTATAACAAACTTCCATGAAAAGCTATTCTTATAGAATTTTTTAACCCTCCTTTGTTGTTCCTCTTTGCTTATACTCTTCATGATTGTAACCTATGATTTATGAGTCGTGTTTAGAGTATGTTGATGATTGGTTCTGGATAGGCAAATGAGATAGAATGGATCCCCAACTGGAAAACTACTTGCACACTTTTCTGGTGAATAACAGTTGTGACAGCTTGTAGTGGCTTGCTAGTAATAGATGATGTCAGTGATCCATAATTAGTTTTCTTCTTTTGTTAAGGTTAGAGCATCAAGGTGATTGTGATGATTATTTTGGTTTGTGTAGGTTTTAAGAAGATATTATAAGGTTGACAACGAACTGCGTGAACCTGTGACGAAAGATGAAATAATTGCTGAGGTATTTTTGCTCTTCAATTCTAGAATGTGATGGCTCCTTTAATAAACTGTTATCTTTTAAAAAAATGTTATTACTTTATTTTTTTCCTCTTGGTCTATAAGAATTTCGATAATTTATTTTATGATTACATCTGCTTAATTAAAAACAAGTTGCTTGTTTGCACTCCATACAACATCTACAATCTCTCACTTTGGCCTAAACATGGTTTAGGCTGCATGCTGGTTCACGGAACATTTGTTTCCTTGCATCAAAACTCTATTTGTCAGATGGTCTAGTGCAAACAATCCCTTTCAGCCTTTAACCACAATTTTAGCTCTTGGTACAGCCATATACCATAATGCATGATTTTCTTCCCAACACTAGCAAGGCCTGCATGACTTTGGATCTGAGAACCCTTAATATGCAGTTGCTTTGCCTGTAGTTCTAAACAATTTATTTGCTGTTGTGAAGACCTTAACTATTATTTGATTGCATTAATGTTTTGGATCTGTGACTATTTTTTGTTCTTTTTCATTTTTTCCAGGGTTGATGATGACTTTTGTAAGTTAACATTGTACTCTATTTTCTCAGGTGGCAAGACAACTTTTGATACAAATTGAACCTGAAAACTTGCATTTGCCAAATCCTTTGTCGTCTTTAGGGGAGCATGAGGTACCACTACGCTTGCCAAAGTCTATCCCATTGCCCCAGGGAAAGGTTATGTGGACTCTCAATGTCAAAATCAGAAGAAAGTAACATAATTTTCAGCATCTAGCTTTAGATCCAATTGAGGCTATTATACTTGTTAGAGATGTGATTTCCAAGTTAAGGGCATAATTGAGGACTCAAGTTTAAAATTTTCACCTTTTGGGACTTGGAAGTTTATTTTTTCTGTTCTTTACGCAGTTGGCTAGTTTAGAGTGAGGTAAACTAACAAAGGTGCTTGTTGGGCCCACTTGCATATAATCAATTATCCAAAGTTTTGCTCAATTGTTTTCACTTAATGCAATAATGTGAAAACATATGTTATTTTACTGTCAGTTTTGTTCATTTACTCTTTAATATGACGGTTACCCCATGCAAGTACGCTTCATTTGCGAGGACGAGGGATAATTCAATTGGTTAGAGCTTCTCTTTTGATTTCAGGAGGTCTTGTGAGCAATTCTCATCTTCGCCCTTATGGCTTCCTAAAAGAAAAAAAAATAGGCTTCATTTGCATGGTGATTCCCCCTTCTTTTCTCTCCTAAGTTTACCAATGAACTCATGTTGCCAAAAATGTTATTCGCAAATAGTAGAAGGTGAATCAAGGATGCAAATGAAATTAAGGGGGGCGGATAATAATCGTTAAACATTCTTTACCATGTAAAAATATTTTATTCAATTGGTAAATATTTTATTCGACACTTTCGTAGCTTCAAAATTCACGTTACTTTAATTTTTTTAGTTGCGTATTACTATAAGATTACAAAGTATGGATTCTAAGTTGTTCCTTGAAGATCGCACAGTAATGCTACGAGCTATAGGTTGACTGTTGATTACTTTTCTTGCGTAAGTTGGCGTGGGGGTGGTATAAGGCGACCAGCTCTTCACACTGGCGTGTATGTTATCTTTGTGTAGATGTTCCTTGAAAGGCGAGCTCCTTGTTTGACGCTCTTGAATACTTGTACAAAGGAATAAATTCTATAAAGGATTTTCCCCCTCCGATGCTAAAGTAAGTATTCTGGAGAAAAATCTTTATGGAAAGAAATATTTAGAAAGAGAGAGAATATGCAATTAACACTTGTAATAAATGTGTGTTTTGAGTTCTGAATTTGGGAGTATTTATACCCATGAGTTCTGTTTACCCATAGCCTTCTAGGAAGTAGAGTGCTATGCCCTCTACCTACTACTAGTAGCTGGTGGCGTAGCAAACTTGGCGTTTAAAAGGGTTCCTTGAATGGCGAGCTCCTTGTTTGACGCTCTTCAATACTCTACAAAGGATCCTCTCCGATGCTTAACTAAGTATTCTAAATAAAAATTTTTATGGAAAAAAAATATGTACAAAGTGAGAGAATATGCAATCCATGCTTGTAATAAATGTGTGTTTTTTGACTTCTGAATTTGGGAGTATTTATACCCATGAGTTCTGCTTACCCATAGCCTTCTAGGAAGTAGAGTGCTATCCCCTCTACCTACTAGTAGCTGGTGGCGTAGCAAACTTGGCGTGTAAAAGGATTTTCCCCTTTTACTTGACTGTTATTACTTCTGAGACATTATGGTATTAATATGGACACGTGTCCTTCCCCTATTGGTGCTCGCCTGAGGACACAGGTTCCCAGAGTGAAATTAATGTAGGCTATTGATCTTCATACAACAAGTATTCTCATACAAATCGAAATACAACTCAATTTACTATTCAATTTTGATAGCATGGCTTTCACATCTATTGGCTAATGGTTATCGTCACATAATTATGATTGGGTGTATTTGTGTATTAGCATCTTTAAAATTGTATGTGTCAAAATTTTGCAAATAAGAAATTAAAACTGTTAATATTATATATATATAAAGTACAATAATTTTTTAGAATTAGGAGCGACATACATACATACATACATACATACATACATATATATATGAGTAGGCTTTTTTTAAAGAGTTTTTAGAGCGCCACATAAGATAGTGCTTTATATATAATTATATTTTATTATCCATTTGAAAAATATTAATTTGATAAAAGAAGATAATTTTTATACTCATATTTTCCTAGATATAGCATAAAACGTTAATATCTCTAAGGCCCTGTTCTTTTGGACTTAATTTTTTGGTGCCTCAGTTCAGTTCAACACTTCAACTCTAGGGCCTGTTTACTTCAACATAAAATCCGTTCAGTTTAGTTCAGCTCCGTTCAGTTCAGTTCAACTCTTCTCTTATTTTGCTATTCATTTATCCTTCATAAAAAACTTTCAGTTCAATTGTTTTAAGTTGAAGTAAACATGCCTTATTCAGTCAGTTCAGTTCAATTCAGTCCACTTCAGTTCAGTTCAGTTCAGTTCAGTTCATTTCATCTTTGTTATAATCACTACTTCATTTCAGTCCAGTTCAACTCACTTCAGTTCAATTCAGTTTAGCTCATTTCAGTTCAGTTCAGCTCTTTTCAGTCCAGTTAAGTTCAGCTCAACTCTGTTTCAGTCCAAAAGAACATTGCTTAATTATGTATAATTAAAAATTATAAAAATTGTATCATTAAAAAGTACACGATGAGACAAATCATATGAGATCTCATAATGGCATACTTATTTAACCAGGAAAATCTAATTAGAAGGATATGATTGGATGAAATGATATATGTACATATGTTGAAAAAATTTAGTTAGGTAATATTCATTTGTTTTAACAAAAGTATGGTTAAAAAAAAAACTATTATTTATAATTCCACACGTGGATAAAATTAGTCTATTGAATAAAAACATTGTACTAGCCTATGCATCGCACGGATTTTAAGGCTAGTATATATTTAAAGTTGAATAATTGGAGAGAATTGGGAGCACCATATAGGATTATATCCTTTCAAAACCAATTGTATTTTAGATAATTAATTTCATTTGACTTATATTATTCATATGCTACATAGATAAATTAGACTAATCACGAGTTAACAACTAGTTAGGGGACTAAAGTTTGTTTTAATTTTGGTTTTGGGGACTCAAATTTATTTTTGTAGGGTTAGGGGACTAAATACTGTTAACTTGTGTATTACATTAGTAGTTTATTATCAAAGTAAATCTTTTCCCCTTTTACAACAATGACATGAAAAAAAAACCAATAATAATAATATTAAATGCTTTCCCTTCTACTATTACTACTAGAAATATAATTGAATTGCTAAGTAATTTTTACTGGAGTTGCTATAATTTTGACTATGAATTGCGCTGGTAATTCTATCTCCTTCTAATTTCATATATGTCTTTGATAATGAATTATAATTTTTTTCCTCGTTGAATTGTAAAAAGAAAAAAAAACAATTCTAAAGTGAGTAAAGTCTTTATCGTTATATTTATTAATTTATACGCATTCAATTTTAGCTTGTGCCTAATTTATATCTAGTTATTGATTAGCAACTTGGTTTTATATGTTGATACAAATTTTCTATTTTTATTTACATGTTTGATAATTTTATTGGAGGAAGAACATGAACAATCAACTTTACTTATAAGAAGTTTATTTTGGATATTTAGTAACAGGACTTTGGAATAAGAATGAACAATTAACTATTTTTAATATTGTTTTTCTAATGTGGATTTGTACTAAATGTTCTTTGTATTTTTGCCCCTTTTTTAGCTTTTAACTCAAAGTTAACGGTGGTTTAATATTAGTCCCCTAAACCTAAACAAATAAATTTGAGTTCCCAAAACCAAAGTAAAACCAAACTTTAGTCCCCTAAATGAGTGTTATCTCGACCAATCACATCAAAGATTTAAAAATATCATACGCCAAATAAGCAAATTTTAGCCAATGATATTAAAGATATAAATTAATAAGTAAAAACAAATGTTGTAAAGATAAATTTATATGTAAAAAGATTTTACGTGATAAAAAATTATGGAAATTAAATATCAATAATTCTACACAATGAGATGAATTTAACAAGATCACATATGACTATATTTTGTATTAATTAAAAGGGATAAGACTTAAAATTGGTTAAATTTAGTGCTACCTTCACCAACAAATTTGTTTAAAAAATTAACTACCTAACACATACAAAGTACTAGCTATTTTCTAGATTTAATCATAATACAATAAGTTATTATTAATTACCATGATTGGTATGGGTGTGCTAAAAATTCCAATTCTGAATTTTCGATCCGGTTTTTCGAATTTCATTCGGAAAATTTGGATATGTCAAACAACCAGACTGGATATCCGGTTTTAAAAACCGGGCCGGATATCTGATTTTAAAAACCGAATATGGTTCGAAACTGGAATGAAATTTATAAAAATTTGATTCTGCATTTTTAAGGAAAACAAATTCGGTTGTCCGGTCCTTTTTTTTAGATGATATTGAAACGCTTTAGAAAAGTTTTGATTTAAAAAAATTCGGATCTGGAATTCCGGATTTCAAATTCAGATTTTCTGGATATTCAAAATTCTTGGTTTTTCCAAAACAGATATGGAATAAGATTTTTGATTTCCGAAAAACTGATATCCAGAATTCCAGATCGGAAAATTTTCGTTATCCGGTTTTGCACACCCCTAATGATAGATGTCGGGAGAGTGAAGGATAGCTCAAGCGGTTAAAGCTTCCTTGCCAATTCCAAGAGATCCTAGAATCGACTCTCACCCCTTGTAGCTCTTTAGCACCAAAAAAACCATGATTGGTATTGGCTAGTTTGAAATAATCTAGAGGTTGTAACACTTGTAAATATGTCTTTTAGGGATGTTTAGCATAGTTATAGGTTGAAATGTAGATTTATATGAAAAATGGGCACAATAGTAGCCATTTTGAGCCATTTCGAGTCCATATGAACCTAAAACACATGTAAAGGCTAGTTTGATATGATCTAGAGGTTGTAACACTTGTAAATATGCCTTTTAGGGATTTTTAGCTTATTTATAGGTTGAAATGTAGACTTATATGAAAAATGGGCACATTAGTAGCCATTTTTAGCCATTTCGAGCCCATTTGAACCTCAAACACATGTAAAGGCTAGTTTGATTACATAAATAAGCCATCAATTTTGTTACATAACTTTGGCTTTTATTGTTTACAATGTATGTTGGGTTGATTTAAATTCAAATCTGTATAACTAAGAATCATCCCCCCCCCCCCCCACCCCCCCCCCCCCAATATCCCCCTTATCATGTTTTAAATTTTAATTGGGTTTTGTAGGAGAACTACCAGAAGAAGCTTGAGGAAACAAGCAGTGACGAGAGTCAGAGAATCGCCCGATGAGTTATATTGAGAGGCATCTGGTGGTCGTAGCAAGAAAGGTCGCGTCAAGGGTCTTGGTAGTGGTGCGGACCTGTATTACAGCTCTTCGAGGAGATCTGGGTCATCGAAGCAGTACACGCCATCTGTATTTTCTCAAATGAAAGATCATTTAGAGAAGCATGTGGAGAAGGTGCGGGAGGAGGTACGGGCTGAGGTTGAGGAGAAGATGCGAGCCGAGATTGAGGCAATGCAGAGGACACAGAAGGAGTTTATGGAGCAGATGATGAGTCGATTCGGTAGCGACAGTTGTTCACCTTTCCAGATTCAGCCTCGGGACTCGCCAGACGACGGCAGCGGTGCCGGGCAAGGGATGCAAGTGTAGATAGATACCTTGTAAAATATAACATAGCTTAGTGCCTTTATTATGATTGTTAAACTTTAAAACTATGAAACTATTTAAGACGGAAATATGTAATTATGATTGTTACATTTGAAATATGTAATTATCGGAAAATATAAATTGTCCTGATTTGATTAGAACACATAACGTGGCAGATCATACAGGTTACAGGCTCACAGGCACAAATACAAATAAGCAATCAAAACATTAAAAATTAAAAAATCCCTCAACTTTTTTGCGACGGAATATTCCGTAGCAAAAGTGCATTAGTATTTTTGTTTTTACCTTTTGCGACGGAGTTTGCGACGGAAATTCCCTCACAAATTAAAATAACTATTTTTGCGACGGAATTTACCGTCGCAAATTTGCGAGGGAATTATGTAACTTTGCGAGGGAATTTTCCGTCGCAAAATAGCAAACTTTGCGAGGGAATTTTCCGTCGCAAAATTTGCGAGGGAATTTTTCGTCGCAAAATTTGCGAGGGAATTTTTCGTCGCAAATTTGTGAGGGAATTTTCCCTCGCAAAATTGCTATTTTTGAGACGGAATTTGCCGTCACAAACTTCAACAATTCCGTCGCAAATTTGGAAATTTGCAACAAAATTTTAGCGAGGGACAGTTTATTCCGTCGCAAAATAGCTGTTATCTTGTAGTGTGGAAGATAGCTAAAATTTAGCGATAATTTTTTTAATCTTATCTATAGGTTATAAAAGGTGTTAAGTTAGATGAAATCTATGTGCCAAATTAATGAGTGTAGTACAATATAATGAAATTCATTGCAATAACTAACATTTTTTCGGATTTTGAAGAAAAAATATTGTTGTTTAAATAAAACAAGTCAATCTTTTAAAAGAAAGCATTGTACTAGCTCGTGCATCGCACAAATTTCAACACTATTTATTTATAAACTAGATTAGTTCACATAAAATTTGTAAAATGTTAATAAAAATTAGACTGAAATGTTAATAAGATTTGTTATTTATAAACTAGATTAGTTCCCGTACTACTAACAAATATGTAAAATACATATGTTAACAAAAATATGTGTTTAATATTTTTATGTAGGATTTTCTTAGTTACTGTATAAAACCATTAAACTTCTTAGTCTTGTCGTATGTAACAATTATTACAATTATGTACAGTTCGAATGTAAAATACATCATTTGTTATGAAATATGAAAATTAAGAAGATGAGACAAAAACCTCATTTGTTATACGGAGTACAAATATTATTGGATTGTATAAGTTACTTTGGTCAAATGTCATCATTATAAATTTATTAATAGAATTTGTCGATCAAAGAAGAATCTTACTTGAGAAAAGCTAAAAATAGAAATTATAAGTTTTTGTAGGATATACATTAAAATATATATTGAGCTTATAAAAAAAAAAAAAACGACACAAAATATTTTGAGATAGTAATATGTTAATTTTGAAAATAGTTTTTGGGCGGGTAAATTTTTCATGAGAAACTGATATATGACAGGGAATAGTTCGAGAATTTTAGAATTTTGCTAGCTTTTGGCCTTTTGGGCATAACCACTTAACAAGTAGTGGACTTAAGGGTTTATTACTATTCGGTCTAAAGTTCAGTGTACGGTCCACTGAGGGGTCCAGCCCGAGTCCAAACCGAAAATTAAAAAAAATTTACAATCCAAACCGCACCAAATTACAAAAAGTCAGATTCAAACTTCCAAAACGCTTCTGTTTGGTTCAGTTTTCGGATTTAATCTGAATTACTTTCACCCCTACCCATGTCAAAGAAAGAAGAGATGTTGAATTAGTTTATAGGACTAGGAGTAAGTTCTCGTTTTGCCAATAAGTTGTAAGATGGAATTTCCTTAGGTTTGTGGACTGGTTTGATTTTCATCTTCCTTATTAGGTTACCTAGGACCATTTATCCGTAACATGAAATTTAACTTGGTATTAGAGTCCAAGTTATTCGGGCCTCTTATAAACTGGGTATCTGTCAAGCCATTGGTTAAGGGTCTCTGTTGGAAGTTCATTTTCAACGAGGATTATATGTGTCTTCTGGTGTGCTCAAATTCTAAGAACACTAACTGGTGAGGGGGAGTGTTAAACCCCATATGATTTACACTAGTGAGTTGTCCAATATCGAAAAAAATGAGATACTGAACTAGCTACTTTATAGGCCTAAGAGTTACTCCTCTTTCAATTGATTGTAGGATGAAACCTTCTTGAACTTGTGGCTTGGTTTGACACTTCTCCTCTCTATTAAATTACCCATGCCAATTCATCTTTAACATGAAATTTAAAGGCATATACTTCCTCTATAAATTGTGATACACACGGTTAACTTGTGAATTTGCTAGCAAATAAGTATTAATGAGTAGTACAAAATCAAAAAATTTGCGATTAATAAAGAAAGAACTCAAGATCGTATTGCATAACACACAAAAAAAACAAGCTAAGTTAGAAGAAAAGAAATACTAACGAAACAGCAGAATTAAGAAGATAACTAAACAGCGCGCAGAAATACAAACTTGTAATCAAATAATAATGCTAGGCAGCATTAATACGGCCTATGTTTTTTGTTTTTGGGCCAAACCTAAAGTAGTTAAAACTTTGTTTGTTAAGATTTTGGTTTGAACTTTTGCGCTCTGTGACCAGAATGGTTGTTAGTTGATGCTTGATGACTGTGAGTACCAACAGCGATCCATGATCCTTGTATTCTTCGGTCTGAATATGTCTCTTGTCTAGTATTATTATGTTTGTCTATTGCAACAGATGGTTGTGGGTTCGTGATATTGGATGGAACGACTCCTTTAATGGATTGCTCAATGTATTTCTTGGTGGATGCTGCCCTATTTGTGATCGTTGATCCGTCTATTGTTGGAAGCTTGCTGGAGTAGTAGTGCATTTGGGATGCCATTGGTGATATGATTTTAGAGGGACTGATCTTAGTCAACTTATCCCAAGCCCACTTACACTTATTCCAGCCGCTATCATTTTGAGCCATATTTACTAACCAATTTTGAAACCTTCTTATTTGTGTTTCGGTAACAATACCACACACCCCTAGCTACTTTATAATACAACACCAGTATACCACTACCTTTAAGAAAATATTTTTCTAGTTTTTGTACTTCTTAAATTATGTATTATCAGCGACGACTTTCACTTTAGTCTTTTTTGTTTATTATTGTGGTAGTAGATGAGAAATCGTCTTAGATGGCGTTCTAGACGAACCACTCTTACCAGTTACCACTAAATTACTGATTAACTATAGTTGTTCAAGTAACTACCAATTACCTTTTTGTATACTACTTCGTTTTAAATTATAGCGTGATAGAGTATATAAACTATTCCTTATTTTGCAATAGAAAAATTCCCTACCAAAACCCATGATAAAGCCTTTATGAAATTATTTTTTGTAAAATGAAATTAAGTAAAAAACCAAAAATCAAGAAGTTGGCAGAATACTAATGCGACAATGAAATGATCCTCACTAATTAAAATTGGTTAGGTTGGGGTACATGTGAGAGGGGGAAAAAGTAAAAAACAACAAGGGCATATTTTAAAAAAACCATCTTGCTAACAAGCGTCTTGGAGTGTAGATAAGTATTAAATATATTTTCCAAACAGTTATTAATTTGGAAATTCTAACCAAAATCATGCATGTAACGTAATCAACACTAAACTAACTAGATTTAGATCCGGACGATGTCCTTAGGTACTGAATATATACATATGAGATAAATAGAAACCCGTTAATGAAAAAATTCTAATTAGAAGGGAGAAATTATGTTAGTAATAAAAAGCAGTGCTTAGTTGTTGTCACCACTGAGGTTCTTTGTGTTGTTGTACAATGAATAAAAAGCAAAAAGAGAAAAAAATATAGTAAAAAAGAAGCAAAAAAATTTGGTATTTTGCTACATATACAATCCTACATATAAGAGAACGAGGGTAATTTAATGTTACATATTTATTTAAATATGCATTACTCTATAACTATGTGCAAGTAGATCAGTGAGTATGAACTCATCTTACATCCTAGAGTGAGGTTGGAAGATCGACATATTCACTTTTTGAATGCTTATCTAACACCTTGAAATGTTTATTAACTTTTACATTAATACAATCGTATTCGAATAAGACTACATATCAATTATACAATTCGTGTTACTCCATTCCGACACTATAACACCCCTGCTTATACTTTCGAAACACTTTCTTGGAGCTACACTCTACACTATGCCTTAAAACATTTAAAATGACCATTGACTAGCTATCATATCATCTTCAATGCATCGGTCATTATTTACCAATAAACAACATCAAATTATGAGATTTATACCTACTCCTCACTCCTCATGTTCACACGATTAGACACCTTAAAGTTACCTTACATACTACTGTTGTTAATTAAATACTACATAAATTGGCTTTTGTTTAGCGCTTGAATAGTCGAATGTACTACAATAATATGCCTATATTACTCACCTTCGAGCCACAAACATAAGTCACACCATACATACATACACACAATACGTACCATTTGAAAAGAAAAAAAAAATCATTTAAGATGCTTGCCGGAGATCCTATGCCTTCTGCAGGGAAAACGCTTCAATTACACCAAAGCGGCGAAAACAAAACAATTAGAAAGGATGAGGTGATAGTTCCCATTCCGCCACCTTCTATCACTTTACATATAAGTAAGTCGTTCTACTTAATCTCTTCGATCATGAAAGCTCATAGCATCTTCAAGCTTATCATGCCACATTTGAAATGAAATGTGAAAGCTTAACCACTAATCAATAATAAATTTGATGTTTAATGTTTCAAAGTAATAGATAATAAAGTCTTGTATAATATGGTATGAGCTTTTGATTTGTATCGTTTATTCACTTATTTTTATCCTCATTTCTTTGTAGTTGTTTTGCTTTATTAATTAACAACCTATCACATTACAATCCGTGCAATATAATTTCGCACTAAACAAAATACACATAATAAAAACAAACAAAATCATATTTGATAATTGTAGCTGACGAGGCGCATTGCTCGGGACAATATTCTAAATTTTTTAGTCAAATCTGATTCACATTGATGCAATCTCCAATTGGTAGAGTGTCTTCCAAACAAATTAGCTTAATTAGCTTGCCATTTGCATGGCGTAGCTAGCTAGTTGTTAATATTGTACTCAATAATCAACGAGTCAAAATTTGTTATACCATATACCATTTGTGTGCCACTTTATTTTATTGGTTGAAATTTATTTTAATTTAAATAAAAAATAGTTATAATATTATTCCCTCCGTTGCAAATTATAGGTTATATTAGGGTTTTCGGCATTATTCACCGTGTAATTTTAACTTACTTTAGTGTTTTATACGCAATGAAAAATAAAGTCATATGAGATCTTGTTTGATTCGTCTCGATCTATACTTTCCAAATATGTAACTTTTTATTTATTTTTTTTATTTTTTCTTATATATAATTTAAAATGTTTATTTTTGAAGTTGTTTATTGGGAGATGTGAAAAAGAGAATGTAGCAAATAAAAGAAATGAAGGGAGTAATAATTTCAACCAATTATAGTGAGTGACACACAATTAGTTCGTACTTTGTGGGACATGAGATTTCCACTCATAATCAAGTTACTAGATAGGAAATTTTGCAATTTGCAAGCAAGTCTCTACCTACAATCATTGAATATCTCATTAAAGCGGGATAAATATTTTTCATGAAAAACCAAACACGGCAAGATAACCTGATCCCAATTTGATCAGGCCGTGACAAAATAATTAGATCAGAGGCTCTGTTTTGAAAAAACCAAATTAGGCACTTATATTAATAATAATATTTAGATGTTATAATATATTTTAAGCAATAGTATATAAGAAAATCTAAATTTAGGGGCGCTTTGTATGTTGGGATCTCATATAGTGGGGCTCTTTGAAACCCCTCTAAAATGACCTTAAATTTGATTAGAAAGTGAATTGATCATGATGTTGCAGCCTAGGTTGCACGGGTTCAAAAACGGGGTCGAAAACGGGGACAGGGACGGGGACGGAAAACGGCAAAATCAAAATTCCTAAAAACGGGGACGGCAAGGAATCTGCAATTAAAAAATCACAAAATAATTTAAAATACAATAATCTTTAATATTTTAATGTAACAGTAACATAATAGTTAATTCATAAAACATTAAAGTACAACATTATCTTAAAGTACAACATTATCATTAATCGATTTGTGGTCATCGTGGTCTCCCTCAAACTCGTCGTCGTTCCTTCAAATTTCACCTGTAATTCAGTCCAAGTCGCTGTTGCCTGACACTTTCTATTTGATGATTTGATGAATGTCGAGTGAAAAGAAAAGCAAATAATGAATGTTGAGGGAAGAAGTCAAATTAAAAGAGATAAATGTTGAGTGAACAATTAGAGAGAATTGAAAGAAACTAGAGGAATAAAAAATTTAGTGAAGTAAAAGGAATGAAAGAGATGGAGAATTGAAGAGGACTAGAGGAGTAACTGATTAAGAAGGTCGGTGAAATAGTTTATCAAACAACAAACCCTAGACTTTGATTTTGAGTGGTATTTTAATAATGTTGGGTCTTGGGCTCTTATTTGCATTTGGACTTTTGTCTTAAAAAGGCTGGGGACTTCTATTTTGTATCTAAGCCGACCCTGAAACATCCCCAAAGTAGCACACCCGTCCCCACCCAATTGATGCCGACCCCGAAACGTCCCCAAAGTAGTGCACCCGTCCCCGTCCAATTGGTGCCGACCCCAGGACGTTTTTCAGGCGTCCCTGCGCCGTCCCCGTCCCCGAAACGACCCCAGTACGGATTCGCCAAGTTTCCAAAGATACCCGTGTTTCATAGGTTGCAGCTACATCGTCAAGCAAGTAGACTAATTTTAGTATAAATTACTTATTAATAATACAATGATACACAATCTATAAAAAAAATCTTATGGAGTACATGTTATTAGTGTAAAATTTCATTAAACTATTCTTTTGTCTTTCAATTATTAGATGTGGCTAATTTACGTAAACAAAGTTTAAGTCATCAAAGCTACCATTTTATATTAACACAAAAAGTAGCTACTTATTCGTTACTGATTATTGTATTTAGTTTTTGATTATATGAATGCTAGTGGGACTACAAGTAAGTTAATGTCCTCCCTCGCTCTATTGTATTTTTACATGCTTTGCAGGTTAAATCAAAACTTTAGGCAAGTCATTTTCATTGCATAACTGTATTTATACTATTTTGTTTAGCGAAAGATCATGGCTAATATTTAATGATTTTTAAAAACCAAAAGGTTTTTAGGGGTGTAAGTAGGATTAAAAGTACTACATAAATAAAATAACAAAATAGAGATAATCACGAATGCTATGTAGAACCCATGTATTTAAAGTAGTAATATAGCAAGTACTCGGAGAAATGTAACAAGTAAAAATACAAAACGGATGGAGTATATATTCTAAATGCACATGACCTTTACACTGCCTCATTTTTTTGTCAAAAAAGCTGAATCACGAATGAACTTTCTGAAATATGGAATACCTCTATACCAAGCTGCTATGGATGGTGACTGGGAGACTGCAGCCACAATTTTCAATGAAGCTCCAGACTGGATATTATTGCCAATCACAAAACGAAACGACACAGTTCTTCACATTGCTACAGCAGCGAAAAACCTTGAATTTGTAACAAAACTTGTAGACCTCATGATTAGCAAAAATGATCAACTCGAATCACGAACAACTATAGGAAACACAGCTTTTTGCATTGCAGCATCGTCTGGAAATGTTGAGATTGCGAAAGTGATGGTGTTGAAAAACAGACAACTGCCTAATATTAAAGGCAGTACAAATCTCACACCACTTCACATGGCAATCCTTCTTGGACACAGAGCGATGGTTAAGTACCTAATTGGTGTAACCGATGACACCCTACTTAAAGATGAGGATCGCATTGAGCTGCTTACAAGCGCTATAGAGGCTCATCTATATGGTAGTTCTTCCTTTAAATGAAAATGCTACTATACTTGTCGCTGTTATAAGTAGTTAAACATGATCAGAAAAATACTATAAAACTGGCAGTAATTTTATCTGACTTAGCTGTGTTCATTTGATGTGTAGATACAGCGCTTCATTTCATAGAAAAGAATCCTCATTTAGCAGTACAACGGAATATGAAGCATGAGACAGTATTGCACACCCTTGCTCCAAAGAATTTACAACACCATGCTAGTAGGCGAAGCATATGGAAAAACTTCCTAAGAAAATGTCTACTTTTTCATTCTTATTTAATAGAATCAATGGCCTGCCTGTTTCATTAATCAACTAAAAATAGTCCTGTTGTTTAATTTCCTATGTTCGTCATTCATATTATTTGGTTTATGATTTCAGGCACACACATAGAAATTGATGAAAAACAACAGCAGCTGGAATTTGCTCTTCAAGTGACTGAGAGAGCGTGGAATGAAGTCATTAAACAAGATGAAAATAAGATTTCAGAACTCATTGGAGAACCATGGAGACTGTTGTTTGTTGCAGCCGAAGTAGGCAATGTTGATTTCTTGACTACTCTCATTCGTTCATATCCTGATTTGATATGGAAAGTTGATGAAAAATGTAGAACTATATTCCATGTTGCTGTTGAATGTCGACATGAGGAAATATTCAAGCTTATACACGAGATTGGAGCAGTAAAAGATTTAATTGCTACTTACAAGGATGGAGAACAAAATAACATGTTGCATTTAGCTGCGAAAATTGCTCATCCTCATAGGCTCAATTGTGTCTCTGGTGCAGCATTACAATTACAACGGGAACTTTTATGGTTTAAGGTAAGGATCTTCGCTATACAACTTTTTATACTTGCAACTTACAAACATAAAGACAAAGAATTAGTTTCTTTTACACCAAGCACGAGTTTAAATTTTCAAAGAGCTATTTAACATTGCCATATCTAATATATGTAGGCTGTCAAAGAGGTTGTCCAACCCCATTATGCTTTAGCAAAAAATAAGGTGAAGATTGGTAAGGCTGATTCATTTGTAGTAGTGAGAAAGACCCCCAAGGATTTATTTACAGAAGAACACGAGAAACTACGACTACAAGGGGAAGAATGGATGAAGAAGACAGCAGAATCATGTACTCTTGTGGCAACACTTATTACGACAGTAATTTTTACTGCGGCTTTTACACTACCTGGTGGTAATGATGAAAATGATGGATCTCCAATTCTTCTAAAACAAGCATCCTTTAAAGTGTTTGCTATATCAAATGCAGTCTCGTTATTTTCATCTTCAACTTCCATCCTAATGTTTCTGTCAATCCTGATATCGCGATATGCAGAAAAGGACTTTCTTAAGGTGCTACCTTTCAAGCTCATGGTTGGACTAACATCGTTACTTGTCTCCATAGCAACTATGATGGTTGCTTTTACGGCTACATTCTTCATCACTTTTCAAAAGTATTCCATTTGGATTCCTACACCTATTGCTCTGCTTGCAGTTATCCCAGTTTTGTTGTTTGCTTTTATGCAATATCCTCTTCTGAAGGATATATATTGTTCAACTTATCGATCTCAGACTTTATTTCAACCAAGTCGCAAAAAAAAGCTTTCATTGACAAGTAAAATCTCTAAAGTTAAGTTGAGTTAAGAGGAAGCATTGAATTGAGAGTACTGCATAATTGAAGTGTTTGATGAGGTGGGCGATAGAGCATGCAGTAGAACATGTTTAGTGGAATTTACAGATATGCTTTTATTACTATGGTTGTAATATTTGAACTAACTAGAGCTGTAAGACTATTTACACATGTATGCTACTAATATAGTATATGGGTTCAAGTCATGCAACCTAGCTTGGTTGAAATCTTTGAAGGCGATAACCAAGACTTGGGAGATGGAATCCATCTACTCGACTAGACGACTACCTCCATTGCTAATTTAGCTCCATCCACAAACATAATTTTGCATGCTGTTACAAACTGCAAGCTTTATGCTTCTTAATTCATCTAATCAATTTCAATTCAACTAAATAATTTTTAATTTTGGTATTTGGTGTCTTTAGTACAACTATAAAAAACACTAGTTTATACTCGTATGAGCTTCGGCTCCTTATATAGCTATAGAGCAACTACAGATGATAGTGTTGAACTTTATGATAGAGTAAACAGCTTTATAAAACTCAACAAAGAAGAGGAGAGTTTTACCTACTAATTGGTGATGATAGAGTACCTACTAGGCATATAAAGTGGTTTATTCTCTAACATGAGACAATTTACTAGTGCACAATATGTAGAGTTTAACATATATACTAAAAGGTCTAGTGTAAGCTAATAGATTTTAACCTTCTGCTAAGCTAGGTAGCTCTATACAGCAATTTGGCTTTGTCAAACAAAACCCACATCAACAATTTGGATTTGATCTTGCAAGGAGTAATGTGCAAGTAGGAGTGTAGGAACCACCAAAGCTACATGAAGTGGTAAGTTGCCATTGGAGAAGTATAGAGTGGCTTAGAAATCTAAGTTGGCAAACACTAGTAAAACTCTTATAGCTTGTTGCCGCGGTTGCTCTTAAGCATGTCAAAATCTTGCTTTGACATCTAGTTTAACATACCTATGTGAGGCAAGTGAGGGTAATTGGTATAAGTTCTATGCTCAATCAATCTTTGCTTAGTCTCTCGATAGATATTGCTGAGAAAGATAAAAAGAACGGGAATGGAGACAAATGGAAAGGATAGATGAGGGATTGAGGGAAATTGTCAAATCAGAACAAGATTATCAGATTCTTTTATTGGTCCATTTAGCAAATTTATTTGCACAAATGTGCAAATATTTATTCAGTATATTTCAAAACAAGTAGATACAAATACACAAAGAAATAACAACTCTACAGGAAATTTCACAGGATGCAAAACCAGAAAGTAACAACAGCTATAATGCCACTTAAGATGCACATCTTATCAATTCGGCTTTCATTTCGCATCTTTTCCTCCTTTATTTCACTTCGAACTCTTGAGTACAAATTGCAAGACTCGAGAACTTCACTATAATTCTTGCTCTTCCTACAACTTAATGCCTTTTTCAGCACCATCAAACTGTTTCTTCCATTCAAATGAAAACCTTCCATGTCTTCCAACTGCATGTTCACTTGAGTTAGCTCAAGGTTTATACAACCACTAACAGTTTCATTGAACATTTTGAATTTGGCTAAAAAGATGCACTCCACCACTTGACAGGGCAGAATATCTCCTGCAGGAAGAACTGACCCAAATCTTACTAGGAAATCCGAGTCACTTGGCCAGTGCCTCTGAACTCCAAGTGGGATCAAACTCGAAATATTGGCTGCTTGTTGAACTTTTTTGTTTATAATTATCCAACTAAAACTTAACCTATTTTGGAGCTCCAACCAGAGTTTTCCGTCTTTTCTTTCACTATCTACAGAGTTGACGGGTGGCAAACCATCTGCAACTGAAATAATAACTTTTCCCACGTTGTCACTGACATCTGATTTTCCGAGATCAATGTGGAATGGCGAGTTGTAAAACCAACGACCGAGAACATCAGAGTCAAAAAAACCCGAAAGCACTTTCGAGTATATTGGTTTGTCTTTGTATCTTATATCAACAAGGGAAACAAAATCAGATGGTGAGACGCTGTCAAATTCTTCAAGATCTTCATAATAATCTACTTCCAGCCATTCTTCAGGGCATTCCAGTAATGAATCCAATGGAAATAAAGCTAGATCATTATTTACAATAAGAGGGTAACAATCTGCATAAAACTTTCTAAACCCACCCATTGATCTAATCAAGTGGCTCACATCATCTTTGTTGGTTGAAGGCCACAAAGAATAGCAAACATCTTCCCATATTCTCTCTTCTTTTGAGATAGAAGAGAACGCTGCACAGGTACATGCTGCACTAGCCAAAGTTGCACCATCAAGACGCCTCAATATATCATAGAATATGTCACTGCTTAGCGGACATAGGCTTTCAGCTTGAACTGGCATTTTAGTACCCTCTTCCCATCTATGGTTTATCCCAAAAGGGCAAAAGAAAAAAATGATTAGGAAAATATTAATAGTTTAAAAGAATAAGAGGAAGACAACTGCAATTCTAAAAGACACATTCAGTAAAGCAGTGATCAGCAAATGCATAATATATAGATGAATTTAATCTCCGAGACATCAGCTCTAGAAACCAAAATCCCTATATATTGTATCTTATTTTAAGTTGTAATTAACTTATTGTTTTCATATTTAGAAACACTAAAGTAGCATGAAAGTGTAAAATTCCTTACACTTTGTTTGGATTGAGAGAATTGGAGGGAAAGAAAGAGAAGAGAAAAGAAAAGATTCATCCTCCCTTCTTAAAATACCTTTTGATAGGAGAGAAGGGAAGAGAAATGGAAATATTCGTTTTCCCTCCCTTTTTAATAAAACAAATCCTTTTAATGTTGGAAAGATTTGGAAGGAAAATGTAGTCTTACCTTCTCCCTCTCCTTCCTTCTTCTTCCCTCCCTTCCCGTTCTCTTTTACTTTGCTATCCAAAAAACCCGTTAAAGCAGCTATATCCTTCTCAACTCCTTCCATAAATTTCATCTTTGATTGCCCTTGACTCTTTCAAAGACCATCGTGATCCCAATTCAAAACTCTACTCTAAGAACATAATTGGTTTCCCTTAAAGTATTACCACACATCCATTTCAACGTATGCATTTTTACAATTCTAATTTTCTTAATTTGGTCCTTAGATGTCTAACGTTGGTTCATACAACATCTCTGTTATTTATAGTTTCCCTGTTGATTTTCCTCTTGAACAATATCTTCATTTTTATGTATGCTCAATCTACAGTAGAAATCATTCATAAGCAACTCTTTGCCATCCAACGTTACTACATCACCACTTGACCCCTCTCTTTGTACTAAAGCGACATTCCATAAACTCTATATAAACTAAAACACAATTTACACAACAAAGTAACCATCTGAAGATTCTACCAAAAAGTGTTTTGGTGCTGAGAAAGATACTTATTTTGAGCAATAAGTGCGAGATAAAAACAATGAATTAAAGTCAAGCAGACTGTATTAGACAGAATTACAGAACAATGAAGTGAATGTTTTATTTTATTTTTTTTTTTTTTGATAAGAAATGTTTTAGTTAACGAAGTTCAAAAACAAACTGTATTAGAGTGAGTTGACTAGCCCCTTGCATGTACTGCACTAAAAATCTACTTAACCCATTAGACACTGCAAACAACTAACAATTCTTACACCTCGGCGATAAGTTTAAACATAGTCAATAGTGTAACATCTTAAATCTATGCCCGAAGATAATAATTAGTAACACCACATGGTGATCAGATAAGGACAGACCATAAACACCCATAGTTGAAGGTAAAACACTGGCTTAACATATAACATCATTTGGCATCCATGCCCAATATTCCCCAAAAACCCAACACTAGGTAAAAACTAGAAAGCATATGTACTACTATATGCTCAGGCTTCATTTGGTTGGTCTGATAAACACATTTTTCAAGCAATTTTTTTTTTTTTTTTGAAGTGAAATTAGGAAAACACAATTGCAGCAAGATAGTTTTGTTGTTCCTGTACCTTACAAACAGATTTTCAAGATGAAAAACATATACTACCTCCGTTTCTTTTTAAAGCGATCATACATACCAAGCATCTGGACTCCTAGAGTTATAAGTCATGAACTTCATTTGACTCATACGATTTATAAATGTACATTGCACAGTTCAATATACTACTATGATTATATGATCAATTGCGTAGGGTCTCATAAACAAGGTAAAACAAGGCATCTACAAAAGATTTAAGGTACTCCATACACCCTTTTGGCTCGATCGGTTGAATAAAAGTGCAAGCAAATTCCAAACTTTTACTTGCAAAAATTGAGGAAATTAATATAGAAATTTATAATCAAATAAGCATCAAATTATCCTACAAGACATTGACATTTTACCCAATCATTTTCCAACTTAACCAAAACATTCAGTTCACAGTTAATACCTAACCATGATTAGATAATATCGAAGATTTGAAGTACATAGATTATGTCAACTTTAAACTAAAGAAACTAATATGGGCATCCATTGCCGACAAACATAAATACCAAGTACGTGTAATATTAGCATCCCTCTTTCTCTAATTAACTACTCCATGTTATCAACTCTATGCAAATATTCATATGTAACGTTTGCATTTTTCAAATATATAATTTTTATAATTTTTTCGCACACACAAATATATATATGTAAATGTTAAAAGCAAATGTAGTTATAAATACAATGAAATGATTAATGATCAATTAAAATAACAGATGCAACTTGACAACTTCAAACATTTAAAAAAAAAAAAAAAAAAAAAAAAAAAAAAAAAAAAAAAAAAACGTCAAATACCCTTTTATTCTTATAACCAAATCAACAAACTAAAAATTCAAGAAGCTAGTATCATAAATCACATACCATAAAAATGACCAAAATTCAACCACAAAAATGGTGCGATTATAAAGCAAATTAATGCCCTTCGGGTTGCAGGAGAAGTTGCTTGGAATAAGTGGTTAGCAAGTTTTTGCTAATAATTTCTCATATATGAGGTATTTCAGAAACAATTTGTTTTGGGTCTAATTTAATGGTGATTATGAAATCAAATCTTTTTCGTTTTTTTTTTTTATATAAAAAAAAAAAAAACAAATAAATAAGATAAATCAGATAATTTGGTACAAGAGATTAAAGAAAGATGATTTGGTGGAAGTCAATTTAACACTTATCAAGTAATTATCGATGTGGTGTTTGACGTATATGCAACTTGGATCATTTTAGGAATTTCGACGATATTTTAGGTAGTCAGTAATGATCATTAATTGATAATGTTTTTTCTTTTTTTATTATTTAGTAAAAAAAGAAAATTGCAACTTTTATGTAAAGATATCCTTCATATGTTTTCTTTACTTCAGTGATTTAAAAATGGATCTCGATAACGAGCGTGTTCTATAAGCTTTAAATAAGTTTCTAGGATGATATTCTTTTTGTTTTTTTAGTTGTAATATCTTAAGTTGAACTATTTATTTTTTAAACTTTGATCTAATTTTATGATCAAGGTGTAAGGACGAATATAGTCAATAGAGATCTCGTTTGATTCTTCTTGGTGTGCACTTAATTAATATATAATTTTTATAATTTATAATTAAAGTTATAAATTGTTTAAAATTTGCCTCGTCAAGCGAGAAAAGTGATTTGTTGCAACTCAAAAAAACGGGTGGACTATTAATTTGAGAACTCAAGGTAAAATCATGTATGTTTCCGATATAATTAATATTTAATTAAAATTAGTATTTCCATTTATAGCATGTTTACCTAACGCCTCCATAGCACTTGTTAGTTTTTGCTTTTTAAAATTAAAGTCTAATAAATACATTTCGGTAGTGAGTAATGATCACCAAGAGTTGGGACGATATGTGCTTTTAATTGGGGTTGATTTGAAAGGTAATAACTATATTTTTATTTGTCAACAAGTTTATCAAAGATTTTCATAATTTACGAAAAAAATCTTATTAATTCCACTACAGTTTCAAAATGTTTGTTATGTTTACATTTTACACAATTTTTAATGCACTTGTCTAAATCTTAATAACTTCGACTACGTTTTATAAAAAAAAAAAAGAAAAAAAAAAAGAAAAAAAAACTCAAACATTTGATATTTGAAAACCTATACATCTTGACGAAACTAACAAGATCTCATATGAATATATTTTATCATACATAGCATGGTTAGGAGAGCTCTCTCCATGTACCCAATATTATGGAGTAACACTTTAAAAAAGTTCCAAAAACTTTTTACAACTTTCAATATACATTTTACTCCATATCATATTTTAATTAATACAGACACAATTAACTTCAACAAGTTCTAATCGGCTTTAATATGTTCCAATAAATTTTAATCCATAATATGTTCAACCCATACATGTGAAATGAATATACCCTTTATAATAGTATTCGTATATTTTCCCTTAAACAAAGTAAGTTAGTAAATTATACTACCTCCCCTACGAATTAGTTGCAGCAAAACATTATTTTATACCTCACAAACTAATATTTTTATTGCAAATAATATCTAACGGCGGTAGTATGATAAGTTCGCTATTACAAAGCTTAATATAAATTAATGTTAGAAACGACAATCATGGAGTCATGGTATGAATGTATGACACATTGACACACATGTAATCTTCGTAATCTTTAATACTACGTAAATTTATTGCTGAGTTTTGGAGGATGACTCTTTCATTAGCAAGTTTAATACTATGTAACATCTGTTTGCCGACCAATCAGTTGGGTTGTTATGTTTGGTATACAACACTTAATGCAACTTCCATGGCAGATTCAACAAAATAAGACTAGTTGATACACCATTATTAACGTGCTGTGTCACAAATTCACAATATTAGCTTATAGTAAAATTTAGCTTGACATAAATGAGCAACGATTCCAAAAATTAATGTTCCAAGCTAGGTGCAATAGATGCCTATTTTTTATTATTATTATTATTATTATTATTATTATTATTATATTATTATTATTTCTCTTCAAATCTCTTTTCGACTTTTCGTTACATGTTCATATATTTCTCCTTTTTTTTATTTATTATTGCATACAGAATTTCATGTAACTCAAATTGTTGCAAACTTGCTACTAATTTGAAACGGATATATTACAAAACTTGTACAGCTTAGCCACTTATATTAGAGACAATCCGAAAATTTCGTTACTAATAAGAGTGTCCAGCACAAAACATGAGATGGTGTTCTTTTCTATAGCCCAAGATCTGGTTGAAAGGAACCACAGTCATGTTCAAAAATTAGCTATGATGGTGATTGACATTTAACTTACATTTTGAAAATATTCAATTTAAAGAACTCAATGATGGTTTAGTAAGTGCGACAATTCTACAAAGCAATTCAATATTTAATTGAATTAATGTTACTAGTTGGTACATTACTTTCAGCAATGTTCACTTCAACAAACCACTCTAATGTATTCATTTTCAAACACTTTTATGTGCAGTTGAGTAACACAAAAATAATACGACAATCATTGAACAATTACAAGGATTTATATATGAATTTTAATGTTTTTCCCATATGAAATTCAGAGAAGTTGAAAATGATCAGTTGATCACCTCACTACTTGAAATTAGGCCATCAATAGCGCTACATGAGTACATGAGATTTGAACAAGATTACTGACATACAATTAATTCTCCCTCTATTTTTTTAGTTACAACTTTTCAATATCTTATCTCTAACAAAAAAAAAAAAAATAATTAACTGAAAGATAATTGTGTTTGAGACAATTAATTTGACAAAAGATATTTATCTATAAAAAAATACTAAAAGGCGTCCCTTTTAAAAGAAAGATGCCACGTGACACTCTTTCAAGTACATGCACCACGTAAGCATGTTATGTGACTAATAAAAACAAATTATGCTCGGAGCTAGACTTGAACCCATAACCTTATACAATTCAAATTCAAGTCGTATTACCATACCAACTAACCTTTATTGATGCTTTAAATGTCTATATAGTATTATATGTAGTACTCCCTCCATTCCCTATTATTCTTGTCGTTCACTATACACCCTCTAATTTTGATATATGATATAATAATAGTGGTGGGGTCAAATTGGGGTAATAATTAATGAAAAAGAAACAACTTGCAACTAATAGTGAGTGATGTATGGGTCCATCTTAATAAAAAAATATTATAAACGTAGCTAATAAAGTTGTTTGGTAAAGAAAAATATCAAACATCCCAAAAGCATATGTAAAGAAAAATAGGGAACGGAGGAAGTATATCATTTTTACTCATTAAGTAAATGAGAGGTTAGTGTTTTTATTTTTTTTATTTCTATAATTTTCACAAGACTAAAAACTAAATGTACACATTAAGGTTAAAAAGAGTAACCGAGGCAACGTCCGGGCTAATATGCTAGTTAAAGTTTATAAATAAAAGATAATCTTTTATGTAATTAGATTTGATCAATAAAAATATTTTAAGTATATATTGTTACAAGTTGAAGGAATTAATTAGCTACTTGAAACTTGATTGTCGAATGAGAAAATTAAGTAAAAGATGGATATGTAGTGGATGTAGAGGAGTAGAATGTATGTTTTATATTGTGTTGTGTATTTTACATGGAGAAACAAGCCCTTTTATAGGCAAACTAAGGCCTTGTTCTCCTCTACTTATTTTCAGCAAAAATAAGTTCAGTTCATCAAAAATAAATTCAGATCAGCAAAAATAAATTCAATTCAACAAACATAAGTTCAGATAAGCAAAGATAAGTTGACAAGAACAATGTCTAATGCACTATTACACGGTATATTTTATTCTAATTTTATCACATGATTAGCATTATATACAATAAATATTTGGTGCACCAATAATTGTTGGACATACCAATATTTGTTCACTAATTAAACATGAGTTCCTAATGCATATTTCATAATAGTCCCCCTTGAACAATTATTATTTGACATTCGAATTAAGTTGAGTGGAGCTTAGTGGAGTTGCCTCGTTAAAAACCTTGCTAGGAAAAGCTCAGTGAAAAGAAAAAAAGAGTACAACTTTTTGCATTTTATACTTTAGCACTACTCAATGAACTCAGTAAAAAAAACAAAAAAAAAAAAAACCATAGCTAAGAAAAAAAAGAGTACAACTTTTTGCATTTTATACTTTAGCACTACCTAGTTAAAAACCTTGCCAAAAAAACTCAATGGGACAAAAACCTGGTGAAAGAAAAAGAGTATAGTGTATTTTAATGCTCCCTCCAGGTTCAATGAAGATCGTGAAGGTGATGCATTTCGATCTTATGTATCAGTTCTTTAACTTTCGTGTTGGAAGTGGCTTAGTGAATAAAACGGCAAGATTGTTGCATGGCGAAATCTGCTGGATATCAACTTCTCCTTCATTTTGTAGGTCATGAGTGAAGAACAATTTGGTGACAAATGTTTTGTCTCATCTCCCGTGATATACCCTTCACTTACCTGTGCAAGCACTGTTGTCCTCATAAAGTACCGTCAGTTGTCTTGCTATTGTTTTCAACCCACACGCTTCTTGAATGTGGTTGATCATTGACCTAAGCCATACACATTTTCGTCCTACTTCATATAAGGCAGTCATTTCAGCATTGTGGGATGATGTGGCGGTTAGGGTTTGCTTTGTGGATTTTCATGAAAGTGTGGTTCCTCCGTAGGTGAATGTATACCTAGTTGTGATTTAGCATTTTGTGGATCTGATAGATAACCAACATCTGCATAGGCAACAAAAGTAGCATTGGACTTGGCTTCATAATATAACCCTAGGTCTTGTGTTCCTCTGAGATATCGTAGAAGGTGTTTGATTTTGTTCCAATGTCTTTTTGTTGGTGCATTGCTATGCCAAGCTAGCAAGTTTACTGCAAAAGATATATCTGGTCGTTTATTATATATATATATATATAGAAAGAGGATCATGTGAAAACTGTTTTCACCGTGAAAACCACAAAAAAGGGTATATATATATATATATCTTACATATTAAATTCGTGAATTAAATTCAACAAGGAACGATTGAAAATTAAAATTACGTATTTCCATTGTTTTTGAAACAACCAAAATACCCAAATAAGTTTGGATATGGTTCTATTAGATGAAGACGGAAGGTATAAAAATTGTTGTTATGATAAAGTTTTATATACATCCGGTGTACAACATTTTTAAGTTACATTTTTTTGCATTCCAGTAACCGTAAAATCAACTGAAATAATACTTTGTTAAGTTCGAGCTACACTTTTTCTATTTCTAGTTATTTTAAAATCGGCTTAAGTTACTATGCTTTTTCTTACATTCTAATGCTAAAAAATCCCAATTTTAATAAATAAATGTAGCTTATCATGTCATATACTCCCTCCGTTTCCTATTTTTTTTTTTACATATCTTGTTTCTTTATATTCCATATTTTTCTTTACATTACAACTTTATTAGATTTTTAACATTTTTTTTATTAAAATGGATCCCACACATCACCCACTAATCAAGCTTCTATTAGTTACAACTTGTTTCTCTCTCATCAGTTATTACCCCAATTTGACCCCACCACTATTATTATATCATATATTAAAATGAGAGGGTCAATAGTGACCGTCAAGAATAATACGGAACGGTGGGAGTATAAAAGTTACTTGTTCAAAATATTCATTTAAATTTCAATGATTATAAAGTTACTAAAAATTTAATGCTTGTTACCAAAAAGTTGGTTGAAGTTGGTCATTATACAGTAATTTTATTGTACACTGGGTGTATGCAATATTCATTCTTTTGTTATAATCACTCATTTATTGAAATAAATAGGTTGCACTTAGACCATGTTCTTTTGAGCTTATTTTCAATTCAGTTCATTACGGTATAATTCAGTTATGTTCAGTACATTCAGTTCAGTCCAAAATTTTATTTTTATTTTTTTATTATTATTTTGTATTTTTATTTTAATTAAAAAAATTTATTACTTTTTTTTGTATTATCAATTTTATTTTATACGTTAAATTTCTATTTTAAACTTATTTTTTAATTAAAATTT
This sequence comes from Suaeda aralocaspica, assembly GCA_016808085.1. NCBI lineage: Eukaryota > Viridiplantae > Streptophyta > Magnoliopsida > Caryophyllales > Amaranthaceae > Suaeda > Suaeda aralocaspica. Next base: position 3,653,816 of record PYUH01000055.1, on the reverse strand, counting down.
TAAATTATTTAAATTTAATTTTTGTTACTCAGTAATTATTTTTAAAGATAAAAAATTATTGTAAAAATTAAAATTAAAAAAAAAATAAAATTCAAAATATAAAACAAAAGGTGAAAATCAATAAAAATATAAGTAAAAAAATAAATGAAAATTAAATAAAAATTTCAGGGCCTTATTGTTTTTGTTAGATTTGCTTGCTTATAACTTATAAGTTATAAGCATAATCAAGCAAATAATATGTATAATTACACAAGATAATTATTACTTGATAAATTGAGACATTCTTTTACAGTAAAATAGACAAGTATTGATGCAAAGGTTTTAACACTAGTTGTATCATACGTAGTAATCAGTGGCGGATCCAGGATATATAGCACGTGGGTTCAAACTTCTTCATACACCGGATGTTCGGGTATTAGGATATATGATCGAATGTTTGGGTTTATACCCATACACAACTCCATAGTCCAAATTTATATTTATCATTACAAGCAACCATAAAGCGACACATACCTCCAATATCTTGTCGAGGGAGATCATGTGATAATTTTTTTTTTAGACTGAATACTGAACAACTTTGTATTATTACAAATGACAAATATTTACCAAACATTAAATATCAATTAGAAATAAGATATAAACAAATACAATGTACATACTACTGAAAGGCAAATTACCAAAACAACAAATATTATCACAACAACAAATATTACCACAATTGTTCAATGCTCAATTAGTGAATTCAATTGCTCAATTACTAAAAGGCAATTTAGCAAATTCAAAATAGCTTCAAGTACCACACCAAAACAAAAATGGGAACAAAATTATGAGAGAGAAAGAAAAAGGGGGCAAAAGTTGAAATACTTCTGATTTTATGAAGGTTTTAAAAAAAAAAACTCATATTGTAAACAGTAAGAATTGATCCCTAGTCTCTTGTGGGGAATTTGGTTGACTTAACCAGTGGAGCAAATGAGAAGGCTTGTTATAGTTTTCATGCATTTTATATATAAATCTTTTTGGGTTGGATCAACTGAACCCACACCGGATCCGCCCATGGTAGTAGTAGACAACTAGACAATATCAGGTAACAGCAAATTAGATGAATTCTTTGCCAAACAAAATTTCAATACAGACATCATAGTCAAAGTTGATTTACACAAGTGTTCTCCATTGATGCATGTTCAGTCAGCCTATTCAAACCTTGTTACCTTGCACAATTTTGACTTGTAAGATAGCATCATAGGAGACAGCAAGTTTTTCAGTCACACAAGTCAAATTATACAGTGAGATTTAAGGCTAGAGCAACTAATCAACTTGATTACTCAGTTCAGCAATCATTTGCTGAACTTGAAAATTAAGCATTACATCCGATGCCCTATGGTCTTCCATCAACCTACAACCAAGTTTTTTGCAGTTGTTACGTCAAAGTTCAAACTACTTGCTTTGCTGATAAAGCAACAGACAATTTAATAACTATCCATCTTGAGCATTCAGCAAACAAATTACATCCAGTACCTGGAAGAACATGAAGTTCAAATCACACATACATAATTGATAATACCAAGGGCATGCCTAGATTTCAAGGAAACATTAAGCGAGTAAATATTAGAGAGGAAAAGATATCAAGATGACTTAATCAAGGGGAAATAATTTTCTTTTGGCAAGTTTGGGAATAATATGGGGGCATCCCCCCTTTCCCCCTCTTTTCTCATACCCATAAGCAGACGAGGAAAAGAGATACAACGATTCAAATCCATAATTATCACCCCCTTTCCCCCTCTTTTCTCATACCCATAAGCAGACGAGGAAAAGAGATACAACAATTCAAATCCATAATTATCACCCTCAATTTGGGAGTAATAAATTACCCCGTGTAACCTTTATCATTCCAAACCTCCAGAAACACCCAGAATTTTTATCCTATTATTCTTCCCCTTTGTTCCCCTCAATCCAGGCGACCCCTTGATGTAATTTATATATAGTGATTCAACATGAATTACTGTTACAAGGATGACTAGAGACATGCATTCAGCAATGAGAACCAAGGTACCAAGGAACCATAGAGCAACATTGGTCTCATGGTCTTATGGCAGTCCGGTACAATTTTCCCTTCAACTTTAGAGGAATATTTCGGGCTTTCGGTTACACAACACTACTCTCCATCCAGTGAGCCACATCTTGGACAACATTATCATTCTTTTAAATAAATGACCCAAAATATCTAAAACATTTCCTCATATCTAGAACTTTTCCGTCCAACCTCATTTTAGCATCGCTTTTCCCCATCTGTGTCCCAAAGTCATGTTAACCAAATTCTCAAAAAAACTTTTGGCAACTCTTTCAATCTAGAACACCCTACTATCATTAAAATTTGCAAAATTATATAATTCTGTTGCTGAATTTGGGACTATTTTTAATTCCTCATTTTCATAGATATCCAAATACCTTAAATGCAATAATTTACCTATTAACTTTGGCAACATTCTTATTCCTTTATTGCTCAAGTCCAATACCCTTATATGCGTCCAATTTGTTACCAATGCCTCTAAAGCACACGAGTCAATCTCATAACAGCTATGAGATGAGCACCTATGAGGCTCTTGACCAACATAAAGATGTGAACATATGTTGGTCTTAGTGATGGAGTATTGCCCACCTTTTTTTGTTGAAATATAAGCATAATGTTGGACATTTATGGCCATATTTTCAATAATAGCATAGTTTGTTACGTAGATTTCATATTTTAATACTTTGTTGGCTATGCCATGCATCACATCATGTACCTTAAAAAGACAATGTTACCACTTCAATTATGGCTTACATCTTGTAAAAACATCTTAGTAAAATTAAAAAAAAAATTCCATCTTTCACCTTTTTATTATCATCAAATGGAACAGCATAGCCTTGTGCTATCCAAAGCTTTATCAACATCTTCTCGTTTATCCTATAGTCTTTCGCTAACAATACACAATAAGTGTAACAACTCCTAAGTGAAGATTGGAGTTGCCTGTAACTAAATTTCAATATAAACATGATGTCCCTTTGACTTTCTCCGAGCTCAAGCAAGTTATTCTTCAAAATGAAAACCACTTACTCTTGTCTTGCCCATACAAAAGACTTGAAGCTACCCTAATTGCAAAAGGAGCTCCAGCGCATCTTTCAACGATATCGGCTCAGTGTTGACCAACACATCTCTACATTTTACCTTTTCTAAACCAAATGCTATGTTTTCAAATAAACACCAAGAATTTTCCTTTAACAAGGAATGTTGTTAATGAACCATTTCCTATAGTTCACACAATCTCAAGTGGGTGAGTGCGTCATAACCAAAATCCAACTTTTGACCTCCCATTAGAAGCCCTTCTGGGTTAAGCCATTAACGTCGGCTCTCGATCCATACATCATCTAGAACAAGCAAGACTTGCTTGTTAGTTTTTCTCGAACTATGTTCTACAACCACTTTATCTTTGAGTCCTCATGGTTCTCGCTAGTAATTGAATCAAGGAATTCACGAATATCAGAGCTACTTCAAACTCTTCTAGACCATGATTCTAGACATAAGTACAGATCGATCCTCGTGCATGATAATAAGTCTCTTCCCTTCTCATCCTAATAGAGTGAGGCCCAATCACAACATGATTATTAGCATTAACATCAAACTTCTTTAGAACCTTTTCAACCCCTTGCATACTGTAAATTTGTAAGCAACTCCAAGAGGGTCATAATGAGAAAAGAAAAGATGCACCTTTTTGAAGGCTTGGCCATCCTTGATGAGTTGTTTAATCTTAGCAATAGTAATGAACTTATCGACATCATAAACAACATTCTTGAGCTCCTCAATGTAGAGTTGGATTTTATGATTAAGCTTTTTGGCCTCAGCATCAAATGGCATAAAAAGCACACCTTGGACACTAGTCACAATTCGTTAGAGTTCTTCAAGTTGGGAGCCATGCCCAAACAAACAACATATCTTTCATCTCCCCATGTCTCGACGAGAAGCAAATATTTTTTAGCTTCTTGATGACGAGACCAAAGACCTTAATCATAAAGCCCAACTCTACATTGAGGAGCTCAAGGATGTTGTTTATGATGCTGATGATTCTTAGATAATTTCATCACTATGGCTAAGAAAAAACAGCTAATCAAGGGTTCAAAGCCACCAAAAACGTGCATTCTTTTCTCGTTAAAATATTATTGGTTGCTTACAATGTCTTAAGGGGTTAAAAAGGCTTGATACAATTGCTAATAATCATGCTCCGTTTGACTTGGATATCGACCCTCAAGAAAATTGTTGATTATTTATTAATTGATTCAAATCTGACATTTCTTTTATCAATATTGTGAGAATTGGAGGGTATATACTCATTTTCCATTGATGATCAATCCCCAATCATGATCAAGAAAAGTTGGAAGTAGCTCAAATCCTTCGTAAAATTCATACTTCAATTACCGCTAAGAACCATGAGGGATCAAACATGGTGTGGTTTCCAGAACCAAGTTCGAGAAAAACTAACAAGCAAATCTTGCTTGTTCTGGATGATGTATGGACCGAGAACCGACATCAATGACTTAACCTCAAATACCTTTGAATGGGAGGTAAAAAAATTACATTGTGGTAACGACGCACTCCCGCAAGAGAGCAAAAATTATAGGAAATGGTTCTTTAACTGCAAGGTTTGTTAAAGGACAATTCTTGGTGTTTGTTTAAAATCATAGCATTTTGTTTAGAAGAGATTAAATGGAGAGATGACTTGGTCAAATTTGGAAACGATATTGTTGAATGATGCGCCGAAGTTCCACTTGTGATTAGCCCCCGCAAGTCTTCTGTATGACAATACAAAAGTAAGTAGTTTTTGATTCACTAGAACAGCTTGTCCAAGCCCGAGAAAGTCAAAGGGACATCAAGCTTATACTGAAATACAATTACAATCAACTTCAATCTTTACACGGGAGTTGTTTTTCAAAATACTATAGGATAAACAAAAAGTTGTTGATAAAGCTTTGGATGGCAACATAGACATTGTGAAGTAAGGGTGAGCAATATTGGACCCGGCCCAGTTAAGACTCTTGTGAATTTGTTCTTATGTATTCTTGGAAATTCGGATGCATGTAAGTGTTGAATGTAGGGCTTCAAACATTGTAAAAAAAGGCAATCAGGTACACGGTACTAAAAACAATTTCGGCAAAGACCGAGGCCAAGGTTTTGAGTACTCGGCACAACCACACAACTAGCAAGGGTCTAGATCCAAGTCTAGGTAAAACTACGGGGAACCGGTTATGCTCATGTTCTATGGAAAAATCTAACTATCTAGCAACATCAAGAGACTTAAAATCATTTCGGTGAGAACATCCTCTTATGTAGGGGTGAAAGTTCGGTCTATGGTTTGGATTATTGCTCAATCCAAATCCAAACCATATATTTTTGGACTTTGAAATTTGAGACCAATCCAATCCATATTGAATTTCAGTCCAATCCAATCCAATCCACCTAAATCCGGTCTTACAATTTTGGATCCAATCCAATCCGAATTTTAAAGATATATATATTTTTTACAACAATTCTTGCTTAATATATTTGTAGCAATAATTTGTAGTACTATCCAATAACTCACTAAATCAAATACTACACACACTTTGAAAAAAGATGATAGAGAATTTTAGGATTTTGCTAGCTTATGGTGTTTTGGGCTTAACTACTTAACAAGTAGTAGGCTTAAGGTCATTAAGGACTTAAAGGTTTATTACTATTCGGTCTAAAGTTCGGTGTACGGTCCACCGAGGGGTCCAGTCCGAATCCAAACCATAATCCGAAAAATAAAAAATTTACAATCCAAACCGCACCAAATTACAAAAAAGTCCAATCCAAATTTTCAAAATGGTTTGGTTTGGTTCGATCTTCGGTTTTAATCCAAGTTACTTTCGCCCCTACTCTTATGTGAGAATGACTACTTATTGTGAACTAAAATTTCAGGCATATGTCCTACTTTCAAGCATGTTCTAAATTATCTCAAGTATGTTCTAAGTTATTTCAAATATATTTTGAACTATTTGAAACAAGTTGTAAGTGATGAATTCATAGAAACGTATGCTAAATTATCTCATTAATGTTCTAAATTATTTAGAGTGTATTCTAAATTATTTTGTAAGTACAAATCTAGGACATGTACGTTAACTTCTACTCCCTTCGTTTCTTAAAGTTCCTGTCACTTCTACTTTATTTTATTTTTGTATACGTTATACTCTCTCCAACTTAAAATACTTGCTACATTTTGACTTTTTTACTATTCATTCAATTCCTTTTATCGTCTTTTGGTTCATGTACGTATATAAATTTTTATTATTTTTACATGTATAAAATTAGAGTTATTAATGTTTAAAGTATGTCTCGAAAACCGTGTAAATAGTGATTGTAGCAAGTAAAAAGTAAAAAAAAAAAATACAATACATAGGGAGTATAATTTTTTATTGATGTGGAGACCACCATGTGGGGCCAATTATCTCATTAACCAATTATCTTTTCATTTATTCTTTAAAGTACGGAGGGAATACATACTAAAGTTCAAAATGAAAATCAAACTCCATCTTATCTCAAAATAAATAAAAATTTAATAAATAAAAACTATAGTTAATTTTGTACCTTAGCAATAATTGATTATCATCAGTTCATTGCAAGCTATAAAAAAATCATCAATTTATGTATCATCATCACACCTATAAGTTTGCAAACTTGTGATTCGACAATAAATTTACATCAAAAATCAAGAGTATAACAACAAAAACTAGTTATTTATCATCAACAACAAGCAACCGCTTAAATCGCATCATCATCACCACTTCATCACCTATAATTTTTTCTCCTAAGACCATTTCAACAAGTCAAACACTCCAACTTCAACAATCAGGGACACATCAGCACGAACGGCTCCAAATTCGAACTTCTCTACTTCAATTTAGACTATAATGATGTTGTATATTATTGATTGTGTGTAAATTTTGAATCACTCGAGAATGAGTTTGGTAATTTTGATTTTAGATACTATTCCACAGAATCCTTCCAACAAGCGTCTCTCTTTCTCATTCCATATGTCAATAGCCTGGATACCGGCGGTACGCATACAACTGTCTTTCTCTCTAGCAACCCGTCCTCCCTTTCTTCCTCTCAACCTTAACCTCATACCTCAACTTTTTCTCATCAGTTTCTTATCTACAACTCTCCCCCTGCAACCCTTGCCCCTATTTTAGGTTTCGCTCTCCTCTGCAATTTTTGCAATCGTGTTATCAATTGTATATTGTTATTCACGACAAAAATCATTTTACGCCCTACCAAACAGAGCTCGAGAATATCTTAAAGTCTAACAATTTCAAGATCTAAGCGTAACGATCAAGGCACGAATTTCACACAGGAGCTCAATTTACATTCAAAAATCTAAACAAGCGAAAACAATTAAAGATCAAATTGAACTCCCTAAAAAATGCACAAGTTAATTTAAATAAAAAAAATCTAACAAAAAGAACAATCATATAAAATAAAATCAAAAGAGGGAAAATAAAAAAGTACCTCAGCAAGTTTAATCACGAACAATGGAAGATGAATCTGGAAAATCAAACGGTTGTTGTTGTTGTTGTTGTTCGGATTTAGAGATGTCTAATTCCAATTCTAAATCTAAGGTTCGCTGAGCATTTACTAAATAGGGTTTGAAACCGAGATGAAGGGTCAAATACCCGAAAGCAACTGATCCGATTACTACTAAACCGGATCTCATGGCGTTCATCATTGTCGACTGTCTCATCTTCTTCTTCTTCTTTCCGTAACAATAATTATTTTATTTTGTGATGTGACTGCCTAGGGCCTACCTGAGTATTAATTTCTGAGTGCTTTCGGTGACTTATGATATAGTACCTATAAACCTATAATGCCACCTTTAGAAAGGAAAGGGTGAATAACAAAATCAAAATGATTGTGTAAAGGGTGGGGAGACTACTGCCATTAATACTATAAAGCAAGACAAATCAAATTAAAAAAAAAAAAAAAAAAAAGTGGCATACTATAATGTGGAGGGCTGACCAGTAAATCATTGTGATATGTAATTTTGCATATCACAATGACATTTTGGGGTAATATGTTAGAAATTTAGGGGTAAGATCGTCTTTTTATATGCACTTTAAGGGGTAATTTGGTAATAAAGTTTTCTACTTATTTACGAAAATGTCATGTGATTTGCTATTTATACATATCACAGTGATTGATTAAATATTATCCTATAATGTGACTCATGGGTTACATCCTTGTTTGGAATTGTACGGCGTTGGAGTGAGTGAGTGACTCATGAACAAATTAATCAACTAACAAACAATTTCATTAAGGTGGTTTATTTATTCTCTATGCCCTATAAATTAATTAAACTACTCACTCATAATTAAAATAACTACAACAATAATTGCTAGAGAAATATTAGGAAAGAAAATAAACTAACCTAAGAATTAATTGCATAAACTAAAATAGAGAATTAAAGGAGTTGAATGTAATTAAAACCTAAGAAATTTTTTTCTAAAAGTTAAACATAACGTACATTGGACTTAAAACAAGAAGGGTATATATAAGTCCTAAAACTTACAGAATAAGTCGAAATAAAAGGGTTATCTGTACAAATCGCACATTGGACGCGGGCAATTTGACACCCATCGAGCGGATTGCTCCTCGTAACGAGTGCATAGCCTTTAGCCAAATCCTCGCTTCTAGATTCAAGGTATGCCTCATGTATTTCACATAATTGATCATTATGCCTCCAAAAGGCCCCAAGACACTCTCAAGTAAGGTCATAGCTTCATTAAACTTCATGCTTATGATCTGGCTTCTTCTAACGCTTTCGGGTCCTAGATAAACTACAAAATATGATGTAAAACTACCAAATCCTGCACAATTGATACACAACTTCCAAGGACACTAAACAAAGACAAACATTAGTAGTTTTGGCTCAAATAAGTCGAGTTGAAACCAAAAATCGATAGGGAACAGGGATGAAAAACATATATAAATTACACATATCAGGTATCGAACATGTAATACCCCATATTTTTACATATTTTATAAATTAAATCATACAATAAGTTAAAAAGCGTTGCTGTCAAGGAAACTACGTCATGTAGCGCTCGCCAATGATGTCACTCTTTATAAGAGTCCCATACACAAATAAAAATACAAACCATGCATAGCTTTTAAGAATCAAACTCATGACATTTGAAACGAAACGTAAAAGTTTAACCACCAATCCATAATAAATTTGATGTCTAATATTTCAAAGTAATGGATAATAAAGTATTGTAATCATATGGTATGAGCTTTCGATTAGTATTGTTTATTCACTTGCACAAAAATTATGACATTGTTATTTTTATCCCAAGTCCTTTATAGTTGTTTTGTTTTTTAAATTAATTACTTATCACATTATAAGTTACAACTCCTGCTATCTCATTTCGCACTAAACAAAAAACATATTATGAAATACAAACAAAAGCATATTTGATAATTGTAGCCGACCTAGGGTGCCCGGGCCAAAATTCTAGTTAATATTTATAAAGTACATTTTAACTGTTTCACGTGCTAGCAAGTCAAAGTGAAGTTGATGATGCGCTAATCATGGTAAGGGATTTATGGCAGGGAATGAGTCGGAATTGTCCAAGCTTTGGTTGATAATTTTACAGCGTGGGGGATAACGAAATATGCAATATTCCAACACCACTATTTGATAGTAATGATAGGTGGAAGTAGCATTATTCGGAGGATGGAAATTATAGATGAAGAGTGCATACAATATGCTTATTATGGAGAACTCTCAAGGGTCAACTTCTTCTTCCAATGGAAATGGAATCTTTGATTTGCGAACGATTAGCAACGCTAAGATCCCTCAAAAGATTAAGCATTTCGCTTAGAGAGCTATGAAGGAGGGAATTGCGACATGGATGTGGATTAAGTGAGTGCTATGTGTAGTGGTGAAGGTGTAGAAATTATTAGTCAGTCGTGAAGCTCACCTACTTTGGTAGAGTATGAACAAGCACATTCATATAATAACCTTGAGCCCCAAACTGACAGTTGGGCTTCGAGGTGGTCTGCTCCAATGGAAGGATGCTCATGGAATTGAAATTTCTCATGTTGTAAACGTGTTACGTGAAAAAAAAAAAAAGAGGAATTTTTGTAACTATATTCAAACAGGTTGAAGTTTATTTTCTAGATAATATCAAAAGATTCAATTCAGAATATATTTTCTTCGTCCCATTGATCAACAAGTAGTGGGACTGAACATCCAACATTTGTAGATCTACAAACACCTTTTTAAATATGGATTTCGCTGCCATTGACTAGTTTTAGGAGCTCTTATACCCCCCCTGTATTGGATGGTAGGTGGTTTAATCAGCTACGTTTCTAAATGATGTTAAATTTAGTTTGTAGTTTAATCTATGTTTTAGTTTGTAAGTCTTGCATTCTTGGAGATTGTCGCTTTAACCATGGTTGTTGATTGTATTTTAGTTTGGGTGTTAGTTCAAGGTTGGTTTCATCCCATTAAGAAAGTTGAAGGGCGGGGATGATGTTGTTATATTAGTGTTGAACCTACTTTGTTTGTATCTAAATTAGTCCCCATCCACACCAAAATGTTACGAGGTAATCTAGGTCTTTTTTTTAGAGAGAAGAGATATATTAGATCTTGATAGTATAGAACACCCCACACACACACACACACCCTCCACCAAAAAAAAAAAGGCACGAGAATGACGAATGGGCCGGGGATGGAGGTGTGATAGTGAGTGTGAGGATGAAAGAGACCCTTAGTCGAGTTAATTTTTGTGGTGATGCTAATGGTCATCACTTTTCAAACTCAAATCTTGAGAGAGGCATCTCGACGAAGATTGTTGAAAAACCAATGTCCACCATTATCGAGTCACAGAGATACAATGACTTGGTTCTATGTATCACTTTGGGTCCCCAAAAAATTCTCACTATTCAAGTTTGTTTAGCCTCTTCGATTGCAGGCTCACTACCATTTAGCAATCCAAGTATGAGGATTTGGAAGGCCCACAATCTCCGTCATAGCATGTGGGGCTATCTCCACTAAGTTCAAAGTCCCAAGTGAAGATTAAAAAAGTTTGTGCACTCAACAACATCAACAATGGCCCTAGAAGCAGTTTACATGGCCCTATTTTCTCTTTTTGGTTTGATAATGTATCTTGTAGTATGTGTATTTCTAGTGTTACTGATTCTTCAGTCCACCATTTGGCCATAGTGACCATAATATGGGACGGAGGCTGTTTGATTTGCATTGTAATTTCATCCAGCCACATAAAGAAAATAAAAAAGAATAATTCGAACGTCTCGTGGTAATTCAAGTTAAGATTAGACTAAGTTAGAGATCATCAAATATCATTTGTTTATATCATTTTCAAAACAATGCAACATTGTTGCCACAGATAGGAAATTTCACCAAAAAACTCTAGGTATAATTGTTAAATTGATCCATCTTGCACACACAACCATAAGTGATAAGTCCATAACTAATAGATATCACGTATCATTGCAAATATATAGGAAACTCCCAAGGTACCAGAAAATTTATGAGATACTCCTATAATTTCTAAAATGCACAAGGTACCCCAAGGTATACAAATATGGTGCGAAATACCCTTAACCATTGACAGCGACATTTAGTACATTAATGGAGTTAAACTTAGGGAGTGATTGGCATTTGATTTGGAGGTTTGAAAACGAATCCAACAAACACTTCACATTACTGCTTGTTTGTTTACAGATACCATTCCCAAGCGATAACAATTTTCCTTATATTGTCTCCCCTGTTAAAGGAGTGGAAACAAATCACTACATGTTTCTCACCTCAAACACAAAAATTCAACTACTTTTGGTGCTTCTCACTCCAACAACCTCTCCTTTTGATCTTCTTCATTTCAATCAAACTGTACAAATTCCCCTACCTATAGAACCGGTACCCGAAGTTGAGCATACATACGACAATCTTCATGCGTGCTAAAATTTGCTGCATTCATACACTGATATCAAATTTTAATTCTCTGAATTTTCTTCAACGGTAGTTGTTTTTAAAATTTGGCTATGGAAAAGCGGTAACACTACTTATGTGCAATAAAATCTGACCTCAATCCGAATGACATGTTAGAATTAATCATAGTTTTTAGTATTTCTGCGCATCCAACTTTGCAACTATTCAATAATAGAATGACAGTTTGCAACTTCGCATCTTATTGCTCTTTCACGAGTAGGGTTAAAAACAGATAAGAACCTTAACTTCCATTTTTAATGAAATTTTGGGTAGTACTAAAATTACTAATATGTCTACAGAGCTGCTTATATATATGAAACTTAGCTCACAACTTGATTAGACATATTCTAAATTCCTAAAACATTCAACCCTTCACCAAAACACACTCTAATCTACCAAAATATACAAGCAACGCTTACGAAAGAACTGTTTATACATCAAAATAATCATCATAAATTTTACTCTTGATCCACTTGAAGCTGTTGCGAAAAGTTGATTTCAGCTTACCCTCTGTGGCATACAGGTTATACGATGCCACTCTCTTCTTTCTCTTCGACTCTGGATTCCCAGATGATCCAAACTCATCAACGTTGTTGCTGGGGCCGTTGAATGAGTAAGCTCTAGGACGATCCTCAAAAGCATAATGGCCTTTTACATAGGAAGAGTATTCTGGCATTGATTTGCTCTTTTCCATTACCAAAAATCAAAAACGCACTCTAACTCTTTACTTAAAGACGGGAATGAGTAGTTCCTCCAGCTTCATGAGCATACACAAAAATACACAAGCATTATATAGAAGCACTAAATCAGAAAGCAACAGCCACTGCGGAATAGAATATGAATGCAAAGCAATAAATGGGGTAAGGAAATGGTTTGCTGGATAAAAAGACTTCAATCCAATGACCATATGCTTATTACTAGTGGGTAAGGAACAGGTGGGGCTGATGTACATATAAATATATGATGGGAGACCACCATTTACAATTGCATATTCACAAACAATATGCTTTACAACTTTTATTGCATGAATATCTTATCTTAATCCAAAGTGGATTAAAGCAATTGATTATGCAATTAAAGTGAGACACGTGTGGCCGCGAACTTAATTAACAATGTTAATGGAAATCAGCATGAATCCTGTATTTGGTTGGAAGATAATGTACCATTACTGAAGATACTTTCAACAAATAACACAGCTTTAGTATAACATAATTTCTTCTAAATCATCAATCAAACATAGTGAATAAAAACAGAAATGATGGTGATGAGACCTCACCTAACCATAGTCACTATCACCTCCAATTATACAACAAAAGTCAATTGATGATATAAAAGGGGGCTTGAACAGCATTGGAGGCAAAGGCCAACATCATTTTAGAGACGGTAAGTAGTGGAGGGTGGACACATCAGATTGGGGTAGCAGGCTACCTCAAAGCCCCACAAACCACTCCTAAGGATAGGATATTTGGATTCATGGACCCATCAGTGTAAATTTAAAAAATAAAAAATTAAAAAAATAAAAAATTGGTGCTTTATTTTCGCTAACTGATATTATAGATCTTATGCTTAACATATATACGAAGTATACACTACACAGTACACATTATGAAACGAAAAATGAGCCAAGCATAAAGTGAGAGAAAAGGGAAAATAAAACATGTAGTAAATAAGTGTATATCAAATATTTTTGTCAATCAAATAACTAAATGAGGCATTTACTCACTTGTTTGGGTTCATACCGGGCAAGGATTTAGTTACTGACTCTGGGAAAAATCAGCACCGTCCTCAACATCATCCGTATTGATGCTTCCATTTTCAGCCATGAGTACTCTGAAGATTCTTTTTGAACATTTTATACCTAGTTTTCTCTCATTGTTGTTGAGCAGATCTTCCAGTGGCAAATCCTCGAGTATTGATTCCTTCTCATACACCTAGTACAATAGTGATTTACTTTCATGCAGTTAATAATTTAAAGGAACACCAAATGAAAGACTGAAAAACCGGTTTTCCTTCAAAAGGGAGGAAAAAGTATAGGCTAAAATAATCAGTTCAGATGGCTATCTTGAACAAATTATGATAAATTACTTAATGCATTAAAACAGATAAATTTCCCAAGACATTATAAAGTTTTTACATGAAGCTGAAATTCAATAACATAATACAAAGGATCTCTTCGCCCCAGTTCCCACATTCCCCGCCTTCTAAACTGTAAGGGAAAGATATATACATTGAAAACTATTAATATAGGAAATATAAGTTCTACCAAAACAGTTAATATCTTGCGCTAAGTGTCAGATAGCGGACTCTGGATAAGCCAAAGAATTAAACAATAGGTTACACCATAACAGGAGAGCTAAGTAGGTAACATGAGAGCTATAAAGTGCGACAATGATGATAATATCAAATTAGGTTGAATGCAAATTAGATTACAAGAATTAAAGGCTGCTAAATTAACTGAACCAAACAAGATTCAGATTTTGACGATCTAGCTTACAGTGACCACAGTTGAAGCAATACAGCAGTCATACAGCAAATTGACCACTTTGCATCTCTGATTCATCCCGAAGGAGCATTTCTAATATTAAATCTTATTTTTTTAATAGAAATGGCTGTTCGCCATAAACATAAGTCATACTTGCAACAATTTCTAAATTTTTGTAAGCTGGAATGACTTTACTAGGTTGACATGTTAAGTTTTTCGACGTCAAATTTTCAAATGTTGAGAATTTGCAGAGCTGGCAGGACCGCAGGCCATAATTTGCAAAAATCAGGAAAGAGCTGATTAACTGAATATCTGAAGAACCATCTCTAATAGGTTTAGCATATGGAAAATGGATGGAAAAACTTACAGTTTTAGTTGGATCCATGTAGACACGCAATAGAGTTTTCATGGTTGGGTATTTCTTCCATATAGCAATAGCACATCTGGGTTGCACTTTCGGAATGGAAACCAACGCTTTTAACCTGGAAAACCAAAAGTAAGGTTAAAACTTAACCATTTTAGTGAGTAGGCTGCTCAAAATGTGATATTTAAATTCTTAACTAACTCATTATCCATTTAAGAACCTTAAGACAGACTTAAAATTTACCAAGAAACTAAAAGGTTTAATCCGTGAGAAAATCTTGCTCATAGCCAAGTCAAAAATAGTTTCACAATAAGATAATATGCAATGACATTGACATAAAAATATTTGAACAACAAGCAAACAAAAAGCGAAGTAAAGGGTTTTGAACTTTTGAAAACCTGAAAATCAAATTCGGTTCTAATTCATCTTTTTAGGATATCTGTTCTGAAAAGGAAATTTGGATAGGATATCCAATTCAAAAGGTCTGGCAATCATATACCAATATTGGAGAATACGGATACCTGAATTTCATTGGATTCAGATATCCGAAAGTTTTCGGATAATTTTCGATAAATAGATATCCTTATCTAGAAATCCAAAATACAAGGGATAAAAAATATTTCATACAAAAACTATAATTTCAAAAACTATATTAAAATTTTAATTATTTTATAATTCCAGATATCTGCTCGGTGTTGACCCCTACTTTTGATGAAATTTCTTGAGTCCTTGATATGAAAAAAATGATATGATAAACTTTTGATGGGAGGGAGACTATGAAATAGAACAAGTTAACAACCAAAAGGATGGGCATCTCAATAGAGTTTACAATGTTACTCCACTAAAAAAGGTGCATAACTTAGGAAAGGAACACATATCATTTTATTCTTTTATCACCTCAACAAAAAGATAAATGAACTAACTAACTATCATACTTAGTAAGTTAGTATAAAACTATAAACCCTAAAAACAAAATTTTTCTCCTCAATACAAAGCTAAAGTGCTGACAAAGCCTTGGGAATACAAAAATGTCACACACAGCACACTTAGATAAGTTTTTCCGTTGTAGTAGTTTGCCCAATCATTATGACTAGACAAATTCATAGAGAGAAAATTTGTTTTAAAGTTATATATGTTGAAATAATGAGGCTATTGTGATAATTTGGCTATGCATAACTTAATAAATAAGATCTAAGAAAAATAATTGGCTTATACCCAAAGGGACCAACATGTGTCTATGATTTAAACAACAACATTGACTTAGCCTTAGTCCAAAAATAAATTTGTAGTGGCATAGGCATGAACCATTACAAGGAATCGCTACCATATGCATATATCTTCCCCCTTCTTTTATCTTCATTTAATCCTCTCGATAGCTCTGGATGATTTAGTCGTTCCCATATCACAAGTGCTAAATATGAAACATAATCATGGAATGGGCCAAAATAAAAGGAATATAAGTTATGCAGTTACAATTACTAGTTAGCACTGTTCCATCACAGCCATAGCTAGAGCTAGTTATTGTGCGGGTCGGGTTAGGTTGATGCGGGTCAGCTTTAGGTCGGGTCTTGAGGGGGTCACACAAATAGGGTTTGTGGGACGCAGGACCGGGTCATTAATGTGGGATCAATACATAAAAAGAGAATTAAATAAACTAAGTGATCCATTCGTGAGAAAATATGTATATGAATCCATCCACATAATTAAATTTGTCAAAACTTCATTTTTTAAAATTTTATTGGGTTATTACTTTGACCCTATAATGAGCTGTCCAATAAAGGCAATAATGACCCTGTCCAATAACTACCCTATCCAATAAAAGTGTTGTTAAGTTGACCTAACCATTTAACCATTGGGCTACCCTGTCCTATCCAATAATCAATCCAATAAACAGGTTTAGCCACGACATGCACAACTTATCTTATTTGCAAAGATATAAAAGCATCCACAACCAAAACTTCCATATAGGTTACATGATGAAGTGTTTTCAGTCTATGTCTTACATGAACAAACCATCTTAGATATTTCTCCCTATAATTCAGGAAGATCTAGTCTTTCCCATATCGGAGTTGCTAATTTTGATGCGTAATCACAAAATCAACCAAAGTAAAAAGAGGAAATAAGTTATGCAGTTAGAATTTGGGTTGCCACCGTTCCAATTAGATATCATCACAGCCATGGCATGCACAACTTATCTTATATGTGAAGTTGAAGTATTTTCCTAGAGCATCCACA
Source organism: Suaeda aralocaspica (assembly GCA_016808085.1). Lineage (NCBI taxonomy): Eukaryota > Viridiplantae > Streptophyta > Magnoliopsida > Caryophyllales > Amaranthaceae > Suaeda > Suaeda aralocaspica. Next base: position 3,636,673 of record PYUH01000055.1, on the reverse strand, counting down.
ACGAAAGCTTCCATATAGGTTAATGAGCAATATTAGAGGTCGTTTGGTTGGAGACGAGGAAAGAAAATCACTTTAGGAATGGAAATGAAAGAGAATGGAAAGATAAAGGAATGGAGGCCACCACAGATCCTCCCTATCACCACCTAACCACCTTAACACCAACCCCAAGACCCATCTCCTCAGCTCCACCCCTCGCCGGCGTGGCAAAGCCCACCACCACCCACGAAACCCTAACCAATCTTCACATAAAAACATCTTACCACCCACCGTAACCACCTCCACCACCTCTACTCGTCGCCCCTACTGCTCCCTTTGCCTCGGCTATGACCCCCCAAACAAACCCTAGATTTAATGTAGGGATGCTAGGGTTTGTTTGGAGGGTGGTTGGGGGGTTATAGGCGACGGCGAAGGGAGTAGTAGGGGCAACGAGTAGAGGTGGGGTGAGTGTGGGGGTGATGGAGGTGGTAAGATATTTTTGTGTGGAGGGTGGTTAGGGTTTCGTGGGTGGGTTGGGCTTCGCGACGCCGGGGAGGGGTGGGGATGGCTTCTGCAACACCAGTGAGGGGTGGGGTGGGGGGTGGTTGGTTGGGGTTGGTGTTAGGGTGGTTTGTGTGGTGGTGGGGTATAAGGTTAGAAAAAGTGTGGAAAGGGAATGAAAAAATAAGCAAACAAACGACATGAAAGGGAATGAGCTAGAAAGTGTGAAAAGGAAATGAAAAAAAAAATAAACAAACAAACGACATGAAAAGGAATTAGCACCTCATTCCCTTAGAACCCCTAACCAAACAACCCCTTAGTGAATAGTTGTTCAGAAAATTGGAACAAACAAAGTTGCATAAATCAACTCAATATTTAAGCTTTATAAATCATTATCACACGACATCTTATATATTTGAATAAAATGTGTTTGGTGTAGTGCAAAAGGGCAAAAAAATGTCCACAAGTACGAACCATCATGGCAATATGAACTATTGATATTTGATACCAAGCAAAAGATAGATACATTTTAACAATATTGAAAAAAGTAACTACTACAACCGATGGAAGAAGAAAAAAATGCTTATAAATTTAGGAGTTAATTGGACTCAAAAAAAAAAAAAAAAAAAAAAAAAAAAAAAAAAAAAAAAAAAAAAAAAAGAAAAAAGAAAAAAAAGAGAGAGAGAGAGAGGAAGAAAAAAAACCACATTTATAAATGCCAATGAATCAATGATACAAAAAGATCAAAAATCATGAGAAATTGATTGGGTACTACAATAAGGGAATATAAGAATTTGTGAAAATTAACTTCAAAGAAGAAACCTTGGTTCATATTTGAAATTTTTGTTTGGAAATGATCATATGTTTATATACGTTGTACAAAAGGGTTCATGAGGAGAATGTTACAATGCTTTAATACGATTTATGTCTAGAGTCTAGACCACACAAATATTGAATCTTAACTGCTTAGAACTTTTAGAATATAGCCACAATCTAATGACAAATATTTAAGCAACTTTAGGAATTAAAGAGACGGCTATAGAAATCATGCTGATTGGATTTACTTTGATATTTGGTCTACTAATCTTTTGTTTTACAAGGAAGGCACATGATTCAAGATAAAAAGAAGAAAAAATAGTCACAAAAATCTTTCCATTTAGCTCATTTTGTGAAGTAACCCCTTTAAAGATTTTTTTTTTCACTGTAGGAAGCAAACTACGGGAAAATCGGCTGCTTGAGTTCAGACATATGAGACGGAGAACTCAGGAGTGCGACAAGTGGAAGAGTGGGATCACGGAGATCTCAAACAAGGTAGAAGGAGACCAAAAATGACTTGGTTGGAAGGTGTTAGAAAGGACATGAAGCTTTTGGATTGATAATGAGGTTCTTGATCGTAGAGGATGGATTGCAGGGGATACACCTGTAAATTTATGTGGATCACATGGAATAATCAATTTTGGTTCATGTAGCTGATTCCAATAATAGGACTAAGGCTTTTATTGATTGATTGAACGGCTTCAAAGTAGCTTTTTTTTCTTAAGTAACACCCTTCCACAAGATTCTGGTGTAGAAGTCAACAAAACGACCCTTAACTTGTTTTTCCGAAGGATTCAAAAGTGAGCGTCGTTCTCATTGCTTTATTCAATGTTTTATTTATCTTCTCTTTTGTCTTTCCATTCCTAATTTAAATTTCATTCGATCCATTCCTTCATTCTTCTTCTTCCCTATTTCATTGTCCAATCCAACTTTTCTAAAGTTATGGTTTGTTTTTTTATTAAATGTTTAATCTAATGTCAACTTCATACTCCTCAATATGCGTCCCAAAGGAATGAGCCAACTAGACCGCCATTCCCAAGCTTCTTTTCTTTCTACACCAAATAGAATCAATTTTTTTTAACTTTGCAGCATCTTTTAGTTACGTTATATCAACCAAGATGAAGTAATTGAGCTCTATTTCTCCTCATTTTATGTCCAAACACCCTCTATCATATGTTCTTTTCTTGTTTTAACAATAACCCTCCACCCATGCCAAATTCTAAGAAAAATGTCACCATACACATTGAATAATGGGTTTTCGATCTCATCTTGTTTAAATCTATACAATTGAATAATCAATTATTACAAAAGACAATAAATAAAGATTTAAACTTAATAATTGGACCAAGAACCCTAGAAATTGGATTGAGGAAGAGGAAAAAGTACAAAGCAGAAAATGAGAGATTAATCTAGCCTTGTTTTGATTAGGAAACATCAGCTGTCAAAAAAGTGAGGAAAGTGGGTGAATTCATGAGGGAGACATCAATGGCAAACAATCTAATAAAAAATGAGAGCAAGGAAGTGGGTGAAACGACAAGACAGGAAAAAGAGAAAGGAATAAAAGCATGAAATTATATATATATATTTAGATATATATATATGATAAAAGGCAAGTGAAATACACTCACTACAACCACCGGAAAAACAAGTCAATGGCCATTATGTGTGTTTTTTCACCGGATTTCGGTGGAAAGGTGTTACTTTAAAAAAAAAAAAAAAAAAAAAAAAAAAAAAAAGATACTTTCAAGGAACTCACAAAAAATCTTGAAAGGTGTTACTTCACAAAATGTGGTAAATGAAAGGTATTTTCTTACGATTTTTTCTAAAAAGAATAAGGAGTCAATCAACTAGTCTAGTTAAGACAATTTTAAAACAGAGAAAATACCATGTAATTCTGAGTGTTGTGAGTTTGTGACTAGTATATTGATGAGGGGCGTAAGTCGACTTCCAAAGTTAAGAGTCCAGACCAGTCAAACTTATCAGACTTGGACTCAAGTTTTCGAGTCTTATATACTTCTTTTTTTCTATAATGTAGTTGTATATGTGCAATTTAGATAAAGCTTGAAGTTGTAGTTTTATTTCATTTTGGAGCCTTTTTGGAATTGGGCCTACACATTTGGGTCAATGGTGAATCTAGCATTGGATCATCTTGAACATTGAAGAAAATGGAAACAAAAACAACTAATGTTAATATGCAAATAGGCAATGTAATTCCACTGCTGTTGTTGAAACGGTTCTGCTATAAAGACTCGCGCGCTGAACTCTCGTTTTTGGGCCCTATGGATCTTTTATCTTTGGTCTCCACTTTCTCCATTTTTATCCTCCCATAAGCTATATAGTTTACTAGCATTCATGTTGGATTCATAGCTTAGCTCTCCTTTTTGATTCTAAAGTTTTACAATCACACTCACCAAAGCCACCCTCTTCCACCTTATACTAGTAAAGATTTAGGGTATGAATCTAATTTGGTTTCCACTCTAATTAAAATTCCATTGTGGATTTTTTCAGTCAACTCACACTGCAACGACAACGATCAGAAAACTCACTCCCACAACAGCCACAATTTATTCTATTCTAATATCTTTGTGAACACTATTTTTCTTTTCCTATGAAAGGAATACCAAAGTGAGGATGAACGTTGTTGGAGACAATATGAGGCTATTGGAGCTTGAGGAGAATTTGGCATTTAATAGGGGAAGGAGTAGAGGGAGAGGATTTATACAAAATGGCCGCTGTGATAACTCATATTGATTCACATCTAACTAACCCCAAATATTTTGAGACTAAGGTATTGTTTTTGTTGACTTGCTATTGTTCAAAACTGCAACTCGAAGAGAATGCCTTTAAATTTAGATTTGTTTATAATAAATCTATAACCAATGAATTTTAATTTAATGTTCAAACAACTCAAAAGCCACAAGGCACCATCCTTAAATCTACCAATGGTTTAGGCTCCAATCACAAATTCATACAACCTCGAGCCCTCAATTTACTCTTAAGCTTTAACCTTAAGGTACATTAAGCAATCTCCAGCAAGATTGCAAAAATAAAATAATATAAAAGCTTATAAGATCTAAAGGTTTGAAAATTAAATAAATGATATCGATAATTTGTTAGGATTGGACTAGATTAGTCTAATTAGAACTTTGGATTGAAATGTCGCTCAGATGTGGGTTTGAAAAAGTCCAATGCAATCCATCTGACAAAGTCAGATGCAATCCACCAATATTAAACTCCTACATAGCTATATGCATGGGAATTAAGGAGCTTTTGACACCCACAGAAACAGTTTAGAAGTGGTGCTCCTCTTGCTGAAGTGCACCTAATTAGAGTGCATGTGATAAGACTTGAGGTCAAGCACTCCTTGATAAAGACGCTATTTAAAGTTTAAGAGGAGACGTCCTGCACATTTAGAGCAATACAATCTAGGGGGAAGCTAAATCCTTGTGTGAAGAAACCTTGATTTTTCTCAAGAAATCGCTGTGTAGATGTAGGCCAACAAACAAACCTAAACTGTGCAACACTATGTTAAAATTTCCTCTAAAGAATCTTCAACAAACATACATGTTTGAGCAAGTGCATGTAAACCAACTTTGGCAACATATATAGTGATGTTCCAAAAAAATAACTAACCATGAATTCTTCATTATGAGCTCCCTGTCCACACAATTCTTCGGAATATTACATCCATTGGCATTCACCGATAGATGTGTCAGCTTCTTGCTGCCAGATAAAAGCAAAATACTTTAGCCCCTAAACCAATGTAATTGATTAGAGATACTAATCATTTATGAATTCTTGTATTCTATAAGAAAAAATGCCAAGGAAAAATAAACATACAAGGATCAATATTAAGGAGCATTGGAGCAATGATAGTAAAACGCAGTAGCAGTCGACTGACAATAGATTGCAAAGACTTTAATAACCATTAAAACCCATTTGTACTAGTAGGTGGCTAAATACTTCAATAAAATGTTTTCTTTACTTCTTTAGGGTTACAAACTTACAAGTTGTACTCAGTGGCAGATGAACCAATAATTTTTAATCAAGATTAGCACAATGTAAGAAGTACATGAGACTTCAAGAAAATCATACAATAGCAAAATTTAAAATATATGGTTGTATGTCATGTTTTATTAAAATTCATTTTCACCAAGAATTGAAATGAGAAGGTAATTAGTTGTGTACAAGATGGTTTTAATATTTGTGAAGAGGGGGCAATAAAGATTAACTGGAATTCATCCAAAAAATAAAAAAGAGCAAAAAAAAAAAAAAAATTAAGTATTGGGAGTGCAATGTATTTGATAAGTAAGAAAGAACTTAAATCTAAGAGCCTTATTAAACCAAACAATCAAAGAAAAAAAAAATAACAAATCATAAAAAATAGATATCCAAATCGAAGTTAACAGCTTGTAGAGTTGCATTGCCTCACAAACCAAAAGTCATAGAAGAACAGTTTAAGACCCGAGCAATGCACGGTTTAATTAAATTAATTAATTGTAATTTACAGTTTTAATATTTTTAGTCGACATAAAATTGAATTTTTAAAAATTATGATATTGTAAAAAAAAAAAACGCAAACTTAATAATATGGAGAAGACAATAAATTGACTAAAATTAGCTTTGTGTAATAATTTAACAATTCTTTCACCAATAGCTATATATGTATTTATGTGCATGGGTTCGAAATCACAACTTTATGATCAAGAGTTACTTTTAAGAAGAAGACATAAAGTAAATAATGTTAATTCTTGGAGTCTTGGGTTTCTCTCTTTGTGTGTGTGTTGGGGGGG
>PYUH01000055.1:3577394-3629936 GCA_016808085.1 Suaeda aralocaspica | reverse complement strand
GGGGGGGGGGGGGGGGGGGGGGGGGGGGGGGGGGGGGGGTGTTGCTAGTTTTTTTATTAAAGGTTTCCTTCAATTTTCTGGGGGGGTGTTGCTAGGTTTTTTATTAAAGGTTTCCCTTCAATTTTCTCTTTCTTCTCTCCTCCTCCATTTATTTTCTTCCTAGTCCTGGGTGTGAATTATTTAGGGGTTTCCACATGTGTCCTTACCGGTGGTAATTTTCATCCTTAACGTCTTGTTCTTCTCATCTTATTTCTATATCAACAAGTTAAATTCAGTAAAAATAAGTTCAGCTTTCCAAAAATAAACTTCAAACCTCAAAAAAACTCTTAATGATTTTAGTAAAAATAAGTTAAAATCAGCGAAAAGAAGTAAAAATATGTAAAAATAAGTTCAGCCAATATATACAAGTTCAAATCAACAAAAATAAGTTGACAAAAACAAGGCCTATGAAGGTGTTCAATATTTATTTTCTTCATTTGTTCAATCTAACAAGGAAGATCTAGGGTTAATTTCTGCAAAAATCTAGCGGAGCATAAAAGAATTTTCACTAATGCTAGTATACAACTATGCTAACTCATATATTGGATTGTTTTAGATGATGTTTTTTGCTAAGGCCAATTGTTGATCTAATCCACAATGTAATTAGTTCAATAGTGTTATGTACTAGTGTAAGAATCTTCAATATCTCAGTAATTGTGTGCAACAGTGCAAGTGTCGTTGGGCTATATTTCATTAATTAAATCTTATTTCTTCCCGTCCAAAAAGAAAACATAAACTATTTATTAGTGAAAAAGACATTATTGAGTTCATTAATAAATTAAATTATTTTTTGCAATAGTTATGGACGAAGTAACAAGGTCAATCTAAGATGAGATACCATGGTGCATGTTGTTTGCGGATGATATCGTATTGGTGGATGAAACTAGAGAGGCGGTTAATGCCAAATTAGAGCAATGGAGTTAAAGGTTGGAGTCTAGAGGGTTTAAGCTAAGTTGGAGTAAGACGGAATATATGGAATACCGCTTTGGGACACAGAGGGGGGTAGGTGATGCAGTGGTTAGGTTGGATGGAAAAGCCCTAGATATGGGGAAATGTTTTAAATATCTCGGGTCATTTATCCAAAAGAATGGTGATATTGACCAAGAAGTAACACATAGGATTAAATCTGGGTGGCTTAAATGGAGAGCAGTCACGGGAGTGTTATGCGACAAAAACATCCCGCTAAAGTTCAAGGGGAAGTTCTACATGACTGCCATAAGACCAGTGTTGCTCTACGGTAAAGGATGTTGGGCTTACAAGAAGGAGCACATTCAAAAAATAGGAGTTACGGAGATGCGGATGTTGAGATGAATGTGCGGGAGCACTCTAACAGATAAAATCAGAAATGAGGTAGTACGTCGAAAAGTTGGGGTCGTAGACATAGCAAGCAAATTAAGGGAGAATCGCTTGCGTTGGTTCGAACATGTGAGACGGAGACCTGAGGGAGACCCGGTGCGACGAGTGAAAGGGTGGGATCATGGAGATCTCAAACGAGGTAGGAGGAGACCGAAAATGACTTGGTAGGAAGGGTTAGAAAGGATATGAAGCTTTTAGATTTACAAGAGAATGAGGTTCTCGATCGCAAGGGATGGAGGGGGAAAATTTATGTGCATGACCACATGGAATGATTAATTTAGGTTCATGTAGCGGACCCCAATTTTTTGGGATTAAGGCCGTGATTGATTGATTGATTGATAATGCATCATTTCTTCTAATAAACTTATTGTATTACATACTAAACATAATAATAGAACAGAAAAAACTGAAGTGATTATTTAATTAGGAATTTATAGATTATGTTTCAATATTAATTTTGGCTAAGGTGGTATAGTATATTCAACATTATAGTATTTTTAGATTTTATTCGTGATTTCTCTATTTTCAGCNAGTTCAATAGTGTTATGTACTAGTGTAAGAATCTTCAATATCTCAGTAATTGTGTGCAACAGTGCAAGTGTCGTTGGGCTATATTTCATTAATTAAATCTTATTTCTTCCCGTCCAAAAAGAAAACATAAACTATTTATTAGTGAAAAAGACATTATTGAGTTCATTAATAAATTAAATTATTTTTTGCAATAGTTATGGACGAAGTAACAAGGTCAATCTAAGATGAGATACCATGGTGCATGTTGTTTGCGGATGATATCGTATTGGTGGATGAAACTAGAGAGGCGGTTAATGCCAAATTAGAGCAATGGAGTTAAAGGTTGGAGTCTAGAGGGTTTAAGCTAAGTTGGAGTAAGACGGAATATATGGAATACCGCTTTGGGACACAGAGGGGGGTAGGTGATGCAGTGGTTAGGTTGGATGGAAAAGCCCTAGATATGGGGAAATGTTTTAAATATCTCGGGTCATTTATCCAAAAGAATGGTGATATTGACCAAGAAGTAACACATAGGATTAAATCTGGGTGGCTTAAATGGAGAGCAGTCACGGGAGTGTTATGCGACAAAAACATCCCGCTAAAGTTCAAGGGGAAGTTCTACATGACTGCCATAAGACCAGTGTTGCTCTACGGTAAAGGATGTTGGGCTTACAAGAAGGAGCACATTCAAAAAATAGGAGTTACGGAGATGCGGATGTTGAGATGAATGTGCGGGAGCACTCTAACAGATAAAATCAGAAATGAGGTAGTACGTCGAAAAGTTGGGGTCGTAGACATAGCAAGCAAATTAAGGGAGAATCGCTTGCGTTGGTTCGAACATGTGAGACGGAGACCTGAGGGAGACCCGGTGCGACGAGTGAAAGGGTGGGATCATGGAGATCTCAAACGAGGTAGGAGGAGACCGAAAATGACTTGGTAGGAAGGGTTAGAAAGGATATGAAGCTTTTAGATTTACAAGAGAATGAGGTTCTCGATCGCAAGGGATGGAGGGGGAAAATTTATGTGCATGACCACATGGAATGATTAATTTAGGTTCATGTAGCGGACCCCAATTTTTTGGGATTAAGGCCGTGATTGATTGATTGATTGATAATGCATCATTTCTTCTAATAAACTTATTGTATTACATACTAAACATAATAATAGAACAGAAAAAACTGAAGTGATTATTTAATTAGGAATTTATAGATTATGTTTCAATATTAATTTTGGCTAAGGTGGTATAGTATATTCAACATTATAGTATTTTTAGATTTTATTCGTGATTTCTCTATTTTCAGCTCATGTTTTTGAGCGGGAAAATCGTTTAGCACTCATAATGCTGACTTTGAATATATATATATATATATATATACACTGCAAGCCTTATTAATATACTATGATGATCCCACAACCATCCACCTCCACCTCGACAAGAAAATCATTATTAAAAAAATAGTGCACGGATCATTCAGAAATCGGAAGAACATTGCAAATTGCATATATAGAAACACTCAAAGAAATTTCAAATCTCAAGAATATGAACGAGCAAAACTTGTCATGCCAATTACCACATAGAGATTTGGCAAAGGAGTACCTATTATTGGCCAATGACTAAGAAATTAAAAAGAGGGAGGTAAGCTATTGAAGCTTGAAAGCAAAACAGTACAATCAAGCATGATTATTATACAGAATGAAATAACATTGCAACATTACCGAGAGTGACACTTGCCAAGGCTGATTGTCAGCCCAACAACATGCTCAGCTACTTCAGCTTCATCAGCACATTGCCTCAAGTGTACATTGGAAAACTGAGTCGTTAACTTAGCAAACAGCTGTGCAAAAGCATTTATTTATTTTGGCAATTTTAACAAACAATAAAAACATTATATATGAAATGTAAGCAGGGCTGAATTCCAATATCGTACCTTGTCCACTGGTGGACACTTCCAACCAATGGCAGCTTTTTGGTTTTTATACTTCTGCTGCTCCCTGCAACGAAGAATAATAAATCCCAAAATGTTCGAATTGTAAGCAGCCACATAGGACACAGTTTGGTTGGTTAGGAAAAAAATCAGATTTCTTCCCTAAAAAGCTAAAACAGGTAAGAAGACATGACAAAATGAATATATATATTAAGTAGATGCAGCATTCTACAAGGAAAAAGGAAGCAAATTGTGCAGCAGGTCTGTTCCCAAAACTGTTGTGAAGCAAAACTTTATACTCCGAAGTTCATTTTTAGGTTGTAAACGTTACGTAGTAAACTTTTTATAACAATGGAAAAATGGAACAAGTATTTGGTCAATAAATATTATTTCATTCAAACTCCCTGTTGCATCCATTAAGGCAATAATGCTAACTTTAATATGCATAAACCATCACACCAAGGCAGAGATCCTGATACTGATGAAGGATTACTCCTTCAGCCTTCGCCTAGCTAATTAGGCAACTAAGGCTTAACACTCAGTCCCAACTTCATTTCCCCAGACCTTCACTGTCCTGTTCAAAAGTCAAGGTGATCCAAATGTTGGGTATAGTACAGTGACGGCTTCAGATCTTATAAAGAAGTGAAAATTCGGATTTTTCTTATCAATTTTTCCTTTTCTGGGCCAAATATGAATCTTTTTTTTTTGAAAGGTGTGTCAATGTCATTGAATATCACAAACCAAAGAAGAGCATTCCCATTGAAACAAACACCGCAACAATAAAAATGCATCACTCTATCACACAATGACTTCCAATTAGAAGTTTTATCCTGTAACATATGCCCTTCCCTGCCATCTAGATACAACATAAAGATAAAAGAAACAAAGGCACACCCAAACATTATTTGAGCCTTAACAATGCACCACTTAAATTATCATAAATAAAACCAAGACATCATCAACATCCCATGCAACTTTAAGTTGTAACAAAATATAATCTAACTCAAATAAACAATTTTTGTAATGGATGTTTATTTCCTTCCGGCACAATAGTAATATTTGGAACAACTTCAATAAATCATAATAGGAAGTATTGGGCGATTGCCAGAGGAAAAAAAAAAAAAAAAACTTTGCATACTTCAGGCCTTTTACAGCATATGCTTGTATTTAGTCCAACCTTTTATTGATAAAAGACATCAATCTGTTTGTTAGACAGCAGATTGTGTAAGCCGGATAATGCTTTCGAACATCAGAAATTTTATCCAAAAGTGATCCATCATTTGCTTGGTTGCAGAATTCCTCAGCATCATCATAGATGAGCAATATATATTGAATACTTAATTTTTCAGGAGAAAACTGCAAAAAGGTAATCTCTGTCAACTTCATGTTACAACTAATACACCACATAACTAATATTAGAGGAAGTCCTTTTGTGAGCATACTCTTTTTACTGTTCTAAGAAAATAATATATATAAAAGAAAGAAAAGAAAATAAAAGAAAGGACAGTCACAATCAAGACGCTATAGCTTTCTTGTATAAACAATTAAACCAAAAGCAATTATTCAGGCAAGGAAAAAAATGAACAAGATGTAAGGACGAAAAAAATCTGCAGCTGTATCACTGTATGACAGCTGAAGAGGACAGAATATGCCCAAGTAGGCATGAGTCGCATGACAGCAGAGGCATCAAGTCATCACAACGAGCCATCAAAATCATTATGCCGGTGCCTCAACTCATACTAAAAAGTAAATGACCACGGATACCAAAAATTGTTACTGCCTTGCGCCTCATCGCAGTGCAGTTCAAAAGGCGCTGGCAAGGCAAGCGTAGGTGCAAGGCGTGCGCCTCTAGCGCCTTTTAGTTACTGCCTTGCACCTTTTCTTTTCTTTTTCGTTTTTTTTTTAACACATACATTTTCTTCTTCTCTTTGCACCTCTTTCTAATCTTCCACAGCCTTCATAACTGTTATATATCTCTTTCTGGGTTAACATGCTTATTTTCATTTCTTTTTTGCCCTACACTCTTCATTTTTCAAATTGCGCCTTTTATCCGAAAGGCGTGTGCCTTGCGCCTAGACACCAGACCCCTTTGCGTCTCAGTGCACCTTGTACCTTTTAAAAGTAAGATCACCAGCTATCTAAAAAGATTTTATTGCTGTAGCAAGTCCAATCGACTACAAAATTCTAAGAAGATCCTGCATGTCAAGCAAAATCATCCAAAAAGCAGAAAATAAAAGCTTCTACGGCCTAAAATTATTACAGAAACCCAATAACAGGACCTTCATAAATCAGCCTACTAGTAAAATGAGGCATAAAATTAAGGATGGGACTAGTAGGAATCTTTGTTTTAAAAGGCGAGAGGCGCAGTGAGGTACAAATGCGGTGTGCGCCTCTCATAGGTCGAGGCTCAACTGACAAAAATCTTTTTAAATTCCCAAAAATAAAAAATAAAAAATAAAAAACAAGAGGGGAGCACCTCTGCCCCACGTCTAGGTGTGCCTCTCAGTGGCTTTCAGGGGTAGGTGTGCCTCAACTGCTTGAGGCAATATTTCTTGCGTCTAGGTGGGCTTTTGAAAGTAAGGTAAAAATGTAGCCTGTAGGATAGTGCATCAATGACAAACCAGATTTAATTATGGAGATTGGAGAACATGAAAAGGCATAGACCTCAGATCATTCGATTAGATGCATTTTTCCTGTTTGTAGTTAGACTATTGACAAGTTTTTATTAAACCATAAATATATGTACCTGAAAATTACTATCCGGAGGATTCATTTTCCAAACAATTGACTTTCTAATGGGATTTGATTTTATCTCAGAGCTGCAATGTTTCTGATTAAACAGAGTTAGGAGAGGCCCTGCTTTCAAGAAATATATCAGTTTGACTAAATAAAGAGGTCAACTATTACATAGTTTAATTAAACATTAACTAGGTACAACCGTACCACATCTAACAGGCTTACCCCCAAGTGGGCCTGACAGAACATTTGAGTCAATCACAGCCACAATGTCTTTTTCAGTGAACTTGTATTTCTCCGACTTCTTCCTGTCTTTCTCTAACTGTTTAAGCTTAGCTGCTTCGGCCTTCAAAGTTGCTTTATGCTCTTTCTCTAGCTGCATTGTGACGAAATTAAGTTAAGCTTTCATTTTGATATACTCTGCTAATTTAACTATTAAAACTATATAAAACTGACCTCCTTTTTGCGCAGTTTTTCCTCCATTAACTTCTTCTTATCAGTTGCTTGTTTAACCTTTTTTTCTACCTTCTCTGCATTAGCTTTATCTCCACTATTAATCACATTGCTTGTTTCCAGTCTAACATTTGCTTTTTCATGTTCATGATCCTAGAATACACCAGACAAACATTGCCATATAAAGAACTTACACATTGGTGTTTGCCAGAGTATCAAACTGAGTAAAAAGGCAACATCTAAGAGCTATAAGCACCCTAATTTTCACATAACTCCAATCTGAGATGGGTAATTGCCATGGTGAACAGCACCATCCCCTCCCCCCAAAACCTCAATAGAAAAACTTATTGTAAAACGTCTACACTAGTACACATAGTACATACTACATAGTGTAATGCATAGTATGTAATAGAGAGAATCGACTGGAATAGTTTAACATAACAAAGTAGTGCATCACATTTGTTGCACCACTTTCAAAAATATCATGTTACAGCTTACAAGTCCTAATATCAACAACTTCAATGTTAATCGTAAATTTAGTGTGTTTGTAGAGGTGAAAAGTCCATATGTAGCAGGACAGCTTTCATACGACAAACATACCAGCAAAACAAGGTCCCTAAAATACCAAGTATGTCTTTTTACTATTGTTTTTATGTTTGGAAGTTATGGTGTTTTGAATTACTAAGTTGATTTTTTGATATGTGTTGAGTTGTGGTAAATTTGAAGTTTTTGGGGCACTGAATTGTTGGGGTTCCTGTATTGATCTGATTGTGATACAGTAAATGTTGGTTTTTATATACTTAGATGCTCTGGGAAGTGTGGATTTCTTATTTCGTTTTCTGTTAGTTTACAATTTTCTCAGAACTTGAGTAGCTGGGTGATTCAGAGTTGTTATTGTAATTCAGTGATGTTTATAGGCCTGCAGGCCATTTTTAATTGATTCAGTGATGTTTCTAACCATAGAAGACCAGGAGAAAGAAAAAGGTCCTAAACTCACAAGAATTACCAACATAAATGGAGTGTGATTCATTTTTATTTGCACCAAGTACATTTCATTAGTTCTTAGGAGAAATCACATGCGTGGCAGGGACAACCTAGAAGTAGGGGAATTTATTGAGCAAACGATAAAAATACAGGTAAAATAGGTAGAATAAAATGAGTAGTCGAGATAGTTAAGGCTAATTATGTGAGTCCCACATACCAAATACGGAAATGTAGCAAGCAATATGAGATTCCCTTGAAGGAAAATGTAGCAAGTAAAAACAAAAAACAGAGGGAGTATCAAAATTGGAACAGTAACAGGATGATACTGATATAGTGATATTATAAAATAAAATAAAATAAAAGAAGGCTTTACGGAGAACAATGAATAGCAACAAAAAAAAAAGTCATAATTGTTTTATAGTTCTTACTTCAACAGGTTGTATTTGACTAGTATCATCTTCAATATGAAGACGATCATATGAAATTGTGGACTTTAGGTTACTTCTTCTTCCTAAATCGTCACCCTCCACATGAACATTAGATTTCAACCCTGTATAAAGACAAGAGGTTGATTCAATGTCTAACCAACTATCAAAGTCTAAATCATATACAGGCGATTTATTCTTCTGCTGCTCTTTCACAGCGCACTCAAGGCTTCTTTCTAAGTCATTTCCTACATCAACCCCTGCAGAGGCTCTTATATTCTTCGAAAAAGTCCCCACTCCCAAATCAGCTTCGTCATCAGAACCATCAGAATACGACATATTATCATCTGCAAGTTGCAAGATCAATCTAAGCCATAGCTATCACATGAAAAAACAAACGAAACTTACACTCATCACAGAAGAAACAACAACATTACACATTTGTACTCGGCGACCTAACTACTTTTGGAGCAAAGATATATGACATCTCAAAGCTCGTTTTGGATCAAGTACACTTGATATAAGTTATGCCCCCTTATCCCGCACAGATCAAAGGTTCATTATAAGCCGGCCAGCCACTTCATTATACAAAAGTTACACCTTAAAGAACTACTTTTAACCGCTTTAGGCTGGCACTACTTTACAAGACCAAATGTTGGGCTGTAAAACATTGTCATGTTACATTGGATGTTCAGGTTTACAAGATGAATGAGGTTATTAAGAAGGAGATAGGGGTTGCATCCATTGAGGAAAAGATGAGCAAAATCATCTAAGATGGTTTGGTCTTATTAGACGGAAACCAAGTAACGCAACGGTAAGAAGGCAAGGGTAGTTGTTGGCAATACGATAGTATTGGAGGTACAGCATAATTTGGTCTAAAACCGCAAAGAAGGGAAGGAGAGGATATAAGTGGATGACATTCGCGATTCCATTTATGTCTAGCCGACCCCAAATTAATTCGGCATGAGTTGCCCATAATCCAAACCATCTAACAATGCTACTAATCCAATTCTTTGAAATTTAACAGTGATTAAAGAAAGTAGACAAACAGTAACTGCAACGAAAATGAACCAAAAACCGAAACAAACAAACAAATGATCCACAACAATTAACAGTCAATTAGCTATTATTAAAGCCATAATCAAACTTATAACAATAATTCCACTAATCTTAACTTGGCTAAGCAATTAAACACCATTCTACCAAACTCACAATAAAATTGAAGCATAATTATCAAAATAAACCTCATTTTAAACCACTAACAAAGAAAATGCACTTAAAAAATAATAATAATAATAATAATAATAATAATAATAATAATAATAATAATAATAATAATAATAATAATAATAATAAAATGGGACCTGAAGAAAGGAGAGGAATGGAAGCGGGAAGAGTAGAACGCGGAGTTTTGGAAGGAAACGACGTCGTAGGACTGTCATCAAAGATGAGAATGGGGGAATTGAGTTTTTGTTTTTTGGTAGGGTTTGAAATTGGAGTAGTGAGATTAATGGGTTTAATTATATTGTCGTCGTCATCATCGTCATCTATAAGATCGATTACTGTACAATGTGACATCTCCTCTTCTTCTTCTGTTGAGAAAAGAGAAAGAATGAAAGAAAGAGAGTGTTTCTCAACTGTGAAGTGAGTGATGGCGGTTTTTGTTGTTTCAAATTGGGTTTTCCTTTACTTATCTTACAAGCGTGTTCAACACTTTAATGAAATTGCCATAAAAAATTAATAATAATAAGAAAAAATTATTAGATGAAACCTTTTAAAAAAATTTTTTGCCAGAAAAAAACTTTTTTAAAATTTTTTTGTCATAAGAAATCTTAAGGGCTGATTCTGGTGTTGACCCCCTATTTCCGGCGTTGATCCACCCTTTTTTCTTGTTGCACTCTTAAATGATATTTGCACTCCCTCAAATTAAAACAAAACTTTTGGGCTCCTTAATTCCTCTCTCTTACTCTGCTTCAAAACCTCTTTTTTAGTCTTAATAATCACTGTTCTTGTATTCAATTCACCGTACATGCACTTATATTAAGGTAAATTTATTTTTTTGCATCTAACATTTGGAAATTCAGTCATTGATTTGTTCATCTTCACTAAAAAAAAAAAAGCTCATTGTTTTTCCTTTTTTTTCTATGTGAAATGTCGTCGCAAAGAAGTTCGACCAAGGGCAAAGCAAAATCAAATTCTTCAACATCCAAGCAATGCAATTGGCGAATTATTGAGAAAAGGAAGTAAGTTTTCTGAATTTTTGTAGTGATTATGAGTTATGGTGATGTTTTTTGTATATGGTGTTGAGTTAATTTCGATTTGTTCATATTGTATGATGTTTTTGTGAATTGTTGTTGTTCTTGTGAATTGGAGGGAAAATGAGAAAAAAAAAAGTGCAAATAAGGAAAAAGGGTGGGTCAACGCCGGAAATACAAGGTCAACACCGGAATCAACCATTAAGGTTTCTTCTGGCAAAAAAATTTAGTTTAAGGTTTCCTCTGGCAAAAAAAAATTTTAAAAGGTTTCTTTCGGCAAAAAAAATTTTTTAAAAGGTTTCATCTGACAATTTTTCCTAATAATAATAATAAAACTAAAAACTCTAGCGAAATTGGCTTACTATGTTATAAAAATAAAAAAAAAAAAAAAAAANACTATGTTAAAAAAAAAAAAAAAAAAAAAAAAAAAACATCTTTAAGTTAGGTTTTTTGTGATATGAGACCTTTTAAAAAAAATTGTGAAATAATATCTTTAAATTATCTTTTATTTAAAAGTAGCACCAAAATCAACGAAATTAGATTTGACTCTTTCATTTTCGGGTGACTTTGACTTCTTTAAATTGAATAGAAAAGAATAAATATCAATGCAAGTGAAACACAAACATCAAATTTAGCGGAATATGAAGAATCAAGCCTATTTTAGTTGATTTTTTCACTAAATTTGGGTGGAAAGGTATTACAGTTAAATAAAAAGTAATTTAAAAGTGTTATTTTACAAAAAGTTTTTTTAAAGGTGTTACTTCGCAAAATGACCTAATTTAAACGTATTTTTTAACAATTTTTTCTATCTTTTAATTAATTTAATTTTTTTCACTTTTCGGAATATATAGCAAGAAAAGAGACTTTGAGCAATAAAAGTTGTTGAAGACTGTAAAAGTGTTGCTCAAAGTATGGATGACAAAATCGAATTCTTCAATAAGTTTTACATTGATGTTTTCAAGCCTTACAATTTAATCATGGATGACCAACTCGTCAAAAAACATAGCTAAGTATAGTAAGGGGGTCCAACTATTTCGTCAAACACTGGAAGGTTGATCCAAGGCTTTGTCTTACAATAATTAGCCTATTAGTTAGTTATTCTTGCAACTTTAAGCGCTTTTTTGTGTGTGTGTATTTTTATTTTTAGTGTAAGGAGTCTATTTCATTATTACTTTCGTCAACTAATAGTGAAATATTTCAAGTTTTAAGAATCATAACCAAGAGTCGTCAAAATAACCATATGTCATGCACATTGTGAATATAATAACTGTGTGAAGGAGCATTTGAAGAGAGAAGAACCATGATCAAGAGGGGAGTTACAAGCTTCAAAAGTTCAAAGCACTTCAAAGAATAATTTATCATAGGTTTTGTTGCTGCGTAAAATAATTGAATTCAACTCATGTTCTTGTCGCAAGAGTCATTTGTATCCAACGCATTTTAAGCATTTTGTAAGACAACTTTGAGGATAAATTGAAAAGTTCGCAAGTGACTTATGGGCAGTATTTCAAACCCAACATTGCCAACAAAGTAACTAATCAATCTTATTAGTCAGCCTAAAATAGTCACTAGTAAAGCTCAAAAACTGCCCTAAGGCATAATTGTCAGTGTTTAGCTTTGTTTCTCTAAAACAATTCTTCACATAAAGTCATTTATCCTCATTAAGTCATTATAAACTAGATAATTTCCTAGCAAATGCTTGATTTTGGATTTTTTGAAGATAAAACAATAATCACCCTTATATAAATTGAAAATCTGAGTTTTGTTTATTTTAAAAAACTTGCATATACAAAGCGCACTTATTACTGATATTCAGTAGTTGTTTTTATATAACTTTTATGCAATCATTAATTAAGGGGAGTTGGGAGGAAAATTTGGGACGGAAAAATGAAAAAAAATGGTTGTTGATTTAGTAGTAGTTAAGGAAATTTTTGGTTGTATGATGATAATATATAGAAGTTTGAAACTTTGAATAACAAACCATTATATAGAAGTTTCTTCAATTTGAAATTGTCTTGCTTAATATAATTTTGCTGACTTAAAAATGAGTTTGTGATCTTAAAAAACTCATTCTAAATCTTAGTGGCATATCTATATATAAGAATTTACTTGGTTTACGTCATAATTATTCCACAAATTTTGATTTAATTTATTCCTTGTACATTTCAATTATCTATCTAAATAAACAACAATTGTGATTGTAAATTGAGGGTGTGAATTAGTTGTGTTGCACTTAAATTTAATTCGTATTTGTGGATCAAGTGGAGTGATGAGTAATTGTGGTTTAGGGTGTGGTTATGAGAATTGAGTTGCAATTTGGGTAGTGAATTCAGGGTTGCATTGTGGTCAATAGGGTTGCGAATTGAATATGCAAATGGTTGAGGGTGCAATTAAGTTTAGTTCATATTTGTGAATTTGGTGTGGTGGTGGGAGGGTTACAATTTAAGGTTAAGTGGCGGTGCAACTTAAAGCACCATCAATGAGTTACTCAATTGGTTCCCAAATAAAGTTGGGACACCATTTTAGTTACCCAACCATTGTAGGAGGTTATCCAATAATTGGGTAAGTAAATTAAATTGTACTCTCCCCAAATTCTTTAAACTAATAGCAAATCAACAAGTTTCACCATATGCAAACTTTAAGTTTTAAGATTTTGCTAATTAATGTTCTTAATTATTTAAATCTCAAAAATATATAATAATTGCATGCACCAATTAATTTTATTTTTAAATTCTCTACTATTTGAGTACCATATTGTTATACTTTTTTTTAAAATGAAAGGAACTTCTTTTCTTTCAATTTTAGAGTGAAGTATTTTTAAGTAAAATGAACATTACATAAAAGTTACTAAAATTGAGTATGATAGATGAAAAAATCAATACAATATGATGTGTCAAAAGAAGAATATGAGAGTGAGGATTTAGGGTGTCTGAGCATTGCAGATGCTCTTAAAGTAGTTTGAGGCCCTTCAAATTTCTAGGTGTGTATTGGGTAGTGAGGTGGTTAAAACTTTGTCATTCCTAAATATTTGATACATTTGGTATCATGCAAACAAACTAAGGTTTTAAGATAATGGGGTAAGATTCTTTTGTACTTCTTACCGATTCAACTATTTTTACAGACAAAAATTAAATACCGTAATAAATAGTGTCCATTTGAGGGGTGACACCTCAAGTTGAGGTACTTGAGGTAATTAAAATGGGTGGGGTCCCCAGGGTTTTACAATATCTAATTTGTCAAAGTTGCAACGGAGTGGTTTTATTGAAACGGTATATTATTTTGAAAGGGACCCACTTCTTAAATTTTGTACCTAATTTTGTTGGTATTGTTGTTTTGACTTACATTTTTTCATTTCTACTTTATTTCATAATTTCTCATTTCTATTTTATTTCATCTCTATTTTGTACAGAAGTCCCAGTCTTAGTCGAAAATCTGGATAATGTATGATTTTCGGATCCATCAAGCATAGGTGAAGATTGTGGTGGTATAGTCGGAGCGAAAAGGTAAAAATTGTGGTGGTATCCATGAAGAGTAGGTAAAGGTTGTGGTGGATACATGAACAGTAACTGAAAGATTGTGGTGGTATCTCAAATTTTTGCAGAAAGGTAAAAATTGATTGTATGAGGAGCGGATCCATGAAGAGTTGCTGAAGGTTGTGGGGGTATCGTTGGATTTGAGTGCATGTACTTGAAGGTAAATTTGGTCTCAGGTACAACATGCCTAACGTACTAGATGAATCGTCATTATGATTTCAACGACTATTGTCAATTCTTTCATCCAGAATACAATCCCCCGAACTTCGTGTCCAATTACACCCAAATCGGGGTAGAGGACCAACCCCATCGACATGCTCGTCCTCCATCCACAGGAACATGTTACACGAACGGCATTTGAAATATGCCTTCCCCGGATTCAAGTCCGGATGAGATATATGTATAGTACCAAAACGAGGTGTGCTATAATTACACATAGGTGGTCTAAACACTAAAGTTGATGGCATTACAAGATGTACAATTTATGAAGTCAGAAAATTTTTAAAACAAAAAAATATAGAAAAATTATGTTTTGGAATAATTGCAATAATTTAAGGCTACAAACTTATTTGGCGGAAAACTTATGAACATACATCAACTTGGAAGGACTTATTTTATAGGCATCAAAGTAGTCGTTAGTAAAATTCAACCGTTCTACAAACGGCTATTTCTTTTGCTTCCCATTGTCAACATCCCTTTTTTGTACAGATGTCTGTTATAACACTGCCATAAAACAAATATAAAACAAATTTAAAAACAAAAAAAAAATTCCATTGTTTTTGTCAGTAACATCTTACACTAAGCCACAAAAATAAGACACACAACCTACCTACTTGGTAGGAAGACTCCCCTACTATGGCACATGGTTCAAGAACAATTATATCCCTATTCCTACTCTACTTGCATGTAGGGGTGTTAATGATGCGAGTCGAGATCGAGTATCATTGAGCTCGACTCGAACTCGAAACTTAAAACTCTAGCTCGACTCGAGCTCGAAAGCTCGCGAGCTTTTAAAATGGAGCTCGAACTCGACTCGGTAGGACGCAAGGTGAGCTCAGCTCGAGCTCGAGCTTGAATCGAATGAAGCTCAAATTCATAATAATGAGTAACCTGAAAATAAATTTATCATAATTGTCTTTAGAAGTAACTAATAGAAACAAAAGATTACATAATTATGTTAAAAACTTCCAAATTTATGTAGTTATGTGCTAAATAAATATTTTACAATTTTAAGAAATTTAGAACAATTTTTTATTGTTTAAATAAATAAACAATTTTTATTTTTTAAGTTTTATTTATTAGCTTGAATTTTGATGGTTGAGATGGAAATAAATAAACGACTAAATTAACACATAAGAACTTAAACCATTAAGGGTATAATTTTTAAAATTTGTTTGGGATACATTAAAAAACATTACTTATATATAATTATATATCGAGCTACTCACGAGCTTTTCGAGTTGAGTAGGGGCTTGCTCGACTCGACTTGTTAGTACCCCGAGTCGAGCTCGAACTCGAGCCAAGCTTATTCGAGTCGAGTGTTGACCGAGCTTTGACCGAGTAGCTCGCGAGTAACTCACAAGCTGTCTCGTCTCATTAATACCCCTACTTGCATGTACTTGCATTTCTACTTGGACAAATTGCATTGTTAGATTAGTCACTAACGACTAATTGAACAAAATATTGTTACCTACTATCAACTTAACACTAATACAACGTTATTACAGACTAATCAATAATTCACGAAAATATTTTGCAAGTATTAAAATTCAAATTATGTAAAAATATAATACCAACTCATATACACCACTATTATTGTACAAATACAACAAATATAGTATGTGTAGACACTTAATTTAGTCCCCCTGTTCCGCGGCAGGACTCTATGATGATTAAAAAACTCATTTCTCTAGAAGATTGGATAATCGAGTATACTTGGGCATAAAATAAATCTCGTATATTATAAAATTTCCATTCTTATTTAACGGACCTTTTATCCCAATGCCTCTTTTATTATTTTAAATAAAAAAAATTAAATTAAAATAAAAAAAGATCTTTCAAAAAAAAAAAAAAGTAGCGCGCTTAATTTAGACACGCTGAGTTGTCAGCGTGACTAAGTTAGCAGCGCTACCCTAGTAGCGTTGTAGGGTTTCCTACGCTACTGGGCCAGCGCGATTCGGCGTACCGCGCTAGCAACCCAGCGCGATTAGGGTTCCCACGCTATTATAAAAGCTTTCATTTCCTTCATTTCTCAACACCTTTTTTTACTCACTCTCTCCCTCATACTTAATTAATCCGATTATTGCTTTTAACAACCTTATTTTTGTATAATAATTANTTTTTTTTATAATAATTATTTATTATTTATTTACTATTTATTTTACTAAAAAGTGGCTACAAATTTTAATAATATCGAAACAATAATTCGAAACTCCGCCCAAATTAATACTCGACGAAAACAATCTTCAAAGGAGAAGTGGTACGTTTCCTGAGAGCCCTAAAAATCATGTTATGGACTTTTAAGTTGTCGTTTCACTATTTATTTACTGCTTTATCACCTTATTATTGTTAAAGGACTTAAATTGATTGTTTGCAACTCTTAACCAAGATAATTCTTTCGGGCAAACCTAATCATGTTAGGCTCCCTAAATCAATTTTAATAATGGTTTGAGTTAAATTAATTAGTTTTTTGTGTCATCACTAACAATTTAATGCTTTTTTTTGTTAATCTTGTAAATTGATAGTTTTGTGTGATTCTAAATATAATTTCTGTATGGTTAAGAGGAAACTAGTAATGGCCGCCTATGGGCTAACCCGACGCACTCCGTCATGTTAGCACCTTCGCCCCTGAATCCAATCTTTGGTTCGCTCGACCACAACTTGGAGTCATCCCCATGGGATCGGAGAGGATTTCCGTGCAGTTTAGACAAACGTCCCTTATTCGAGTCCCATTCGTATCTAGTCTAAATACACGGTTTATGAGTTTAGTTCCTAAAACTCATTGGCGACTTCTTATTAGCATGTTTGGTATCGGTATTGAAGTTTCTCCCAAGTAAAACGATTCAAAATGGGGTTTAAAAGAAAAAAAAAGAGCAACGCTGGAAAGCTAACTACGCTACCTTTGTAGCGTTACAAACCTTCCGGCGCTGACTATGTAGCGTCACAGAACTTGTGACGCTGCAGGGTCAGCGTGGGAAATCTTGTAGCGCTGCACCTGTAGCGTGGTACAAATTCCAGCTCTCCATTTCTGTTGAAAAGAAGGAAAAAAAAGGAAAAAGGAGCAGCGCTGGGAAGTTAACTACGCTACCTTCGTAGCGTTACAAAGCTTCCTGCGCTGACACTGTAGCGTCACAGAACTTGTAACGCTGCAGGGTCAGCATGAGAAACCTTGTAGCGCTACGCCTGTAGCATGGTACATATTCCAGCGCTCCATTTCAGTTGAAAAAAAGGTCTAATTAATTCGTTTCACCTTTCCTTAACCCAATTTTTTAGGTCTAACTCGACCTAAGGTAACCAAAAAATTTGGGACCCAAAAATCTGGGGCCCCTATAGTAGCGAATTCACTGGGGATGAAAAGAGGGTGAGACTTGAAAATTTTCTCTTAATCATACACTTACTCTATTTAGAACAAATTGCATTTTTTTTAGACATATTGCATACATGTGACAAACACTTGGCTTCCATGTATTTGAAACATGCCTTAGGATCACCATAATAACATTACATTTCGGGAAGGAACCGGTGACTTGGTGGGGCCCATGGTCTCTAAGCAACCGGGCAAAACGCAACTTTATCCCAACTACATCGATTCCAAGTTGCCCATGGTACTTGGAGGGGAGACACTCCATATCTAACGGTTATCACACCGCAAAGTGTTGGAGCACACTCCTTAGATGTAGGACACTTTGGATTAACCTTTAGAGCTTAATCCTAGAGGACATAAAACCTTTGTTTAGGGAACCTCATTGCTTGTATTTCGATTTTTTATTCTTTTCTTTTTTTCATGATCCTGTTTCCTTTTTTTATGATTTTGTTTCCTTTTTTTCGTGATTTTGTTTCTTTTCTACTTTCCTTTATGTTGTTATTTTATTTTTCATGTTGTTTAGGAGACTTTAGGATCTTGCATTTATTTATTAAAAGATTTTATTAACTTGCTTCAAATTAAATGATTCACTAAAATCATTTCCTTACCAATAGTTCATTAGCATTATTATGTTCTTATATAGAATGCTATTAATGTTGTCTATTTAGAAATTATTTTGGAAAATCATTAAATAAAAGGATTGTCAATAACATCATGTTAGGAATAAAATCATTTTTTTAAGACTAACTTGATACTTCCATTATTCACCAAGCAATTTAAATCGTATCAATCATTTCAAACATTTATTTGTTAAGATTATTGACAAAATTTGAATATTTCGAGGATTTACTAATTCAATTCTTTTTTGTAGAATTTAATTAGTTTATTTTCGAATTCTAGGTGGAGCTAACAATCTCATTTTCTTTAACGAATGAAATTCTTTCGTTTTTTTTTCTTTTTTGTAAAAAAAACAAAAATTTTCGCCTATGATCTTTAATCCTCATAAGCATTAACAATAATTAACTTAATACTGGTTTTGTTTGAGTTAAACTAAAAAAGGTCAAAAAACCTTTATTAATTATATTCTTTAAATTAGAATGTCATTAATTAAGGTTTAGTCGTCTTTAGCTTAGCTTACAGACGCTCTTAGTATTAAATTAATCATTGTTAGCACTACTTAATTATTTCTTTGTTTTTTTCGAAAAATGGAAATAAATATTTTTCTGAATGGCTTTAATTTTTTTTTTATCGTAAAGTGTTAGTTCAACTGCTTGGTGTCGCGATCCAGATTAGCGTTTACAAAGGTTAGGTTGTGATGAACAATCGTCATTCATCTCAAATTCNAGGTTAGGTAGTGACGAACAATCATCATTCATCTCAAATTCCTTAGAGGATATTTGTGAAGATTTCGGGTTTATTACTCTAAATTCTCCAATTTGTTCCTCAAGTTCTATTCCGTCCTCTCCAAGTCCAAGTATGAGTGAAGAAGAAAATGTGAATGCAACATTGAATGCTCTCATGATGCGTCTTAATAAGATGGAGGCTGAACGAGAAGTAGAAAAAATACGCCTTGCTGAAATTGAAGCTGAACGTGCTGCTGAAAAGAAACATTTGGCTGAAATGGAAGCCAAAAGGCAAGAGGAGGAAAGGAGGAAAAAGAAAGAGATTGAAAATCTCATTCATCGTTCTTCAATGGGTGGCAAATCATATCAATTTGAGGCTGCCAACATCCCTAACACAGAGGCTGTTCTCCCTGAGAAGTTCGATCCTTCTACTCTTCCAAAGTTCAAGGTGACTGGTAATCCAGTCAATCACCTTAAGAGCTTTATTGGGTCCATGACCATCAAAAAGGTTGATCCTGTATTCTATCCAGTGATCTTCCCTCTTTCTTTAGAACCCATTCCACAGAATTGGTTCTACTCTCTTAGCACAGATCGGGTTTCAACTTGGGATACTGTTACTAAGGAATTCATTGATCAATACAAAGATAACATGGAATTCCAAGTCACACTCCGAGAACTCGAAGTGTTAAAACAAGGAGCTGATGAAGGGTTCACTACCTTCTTCACTCGTTATAGGGAAAAGATGACCCACTTGGTCCAAAAACCATCCGATGCTGAATTAGTAGAAAGGTTTGTAGACAACCTGTCCGAGCCTTATCAAGTACATCTCAAATATCAAGGCATCGACTCTTTCAAACGAGTGTATGATGTCGGGATCAAAATTGAGAACGATTTATTGAAAAAACAGTCGAAGCCCCAGGCTTATAAGGGGAACTACACCTATAAAAAGGGTGAATCTTCCAAAAATAATGAAGTCAATGCTTTAGAAGCTTCTCGTTCAAATCCATCAAAAATAAAGAGATGGCCTCGAGATAGAAGATTCACTCCTATCAGCATGACTTATTCTCAAGCTCTTGACAGACTTCAAAGCCAAAATGCTTTGCATCCAATTGGGCCAACTCCTGACCCACCAGAGGACAAGAGAAGCCCAAAATGGAATGCTAATTCATGGTGCAAATACCATAGAGGGAAAGGGCATGATACTGAACAATGCTGGGTCCTCAAACATGTCATTCAAGACATGGTTGAAGACGAGCGTTTACCTTTACCTCCCAAGCCGAATAATATCACCAATCCTTTTGGTGGATCGTCTATTCTGGCCATTGATTGTGTTAGCGATGATTCTGATCCTTCTAAATTTATCACTTCCAATAATGATAATGCAATGGAGGAAGTATTAGGCTTACACGATCATGTATGTGGCATATGGGACGATAATGTTGAGGATACTTATATCACCAACCTCAGTGCCAACACAACTCTCGGGCTTAATCCAGAAATTATAAAAAATGATTGGTATCAAGATCTCACAGAAGTTGTGTCCAATGTTCAGCATCTTACTCGTTCCGGACGAGCTTATCAACCTGATAATGACAAATGCCCATCCCAGGCCCAAGTCAACAAAGACTCAATTCCAGTCCAAACAAATACTGGCTCATCATAAGCCCAAACTTCTAGTGAGAGCAACGATAATCCTCTCATTAAGCAAACGAAAAAGACTAAAGCCGACGTAACCATTTGGCAATTATTAGCTTCTTCTCGTGATCATAGGGTAGCTGTACGGAATGGACTTAATGCATTAAATGTTTCTCTTGACACTACCCCCGAANACACTACCCCTGAAAATCTAGTAAGTCTCTTGTCAACTGGACCAAAGAAAATGATTGAATTTTCTAAAGAGGATCTCCCCCCGGAAGGTACTACTCATAACAAGGCCCTTTACCTAACTGCTGGGATATTGAATAAAAATGTCCCCTTGACATTTGTCGATAATGGGTCTGCGGTCAATGTCTGCGTCTGCCCATTAAGAACTGCCAAGCATCTTGGCATAGAAAAAGTAGCATTTTCCCCATCACTGCAAGGAGTAAGAGCTTATGATAACACGAGACGAGAGGTCTTAGGAGTCATGATTCTTGATATGTCCACCGGTGGAATAAGGAAGAAAGTTGAATTTCATGTCATCGATGTAAAATCATCCTTCAATTTGCTTCTAGGACGTCCATGGCTCCACATGCTTGGTGCGGTGCCTTCATCGCTCCATCAAAAGGTCAAGCTCATGAATGAAGGCGTGTCTATAACCATTAATGCTTTTCTCCAATCAGAGTAGCCATGGAGGATCAATCCCTGCTAAAAATATCCCATGATCAAGATGTGGAAGATTTGTGGGGATTTGTGCCCGAAGAAATTGCTCTCATTGAATCAGAAGACTTACAACTTGACATCCCCAGGCTAGTGTATATGAACGCTATCATGTTAAAAAATGGTTTATTGTCCTGGCATGCCTTAGGAGCAAAGGAGGAAGGGAGATCACTCATCTCCTAAAGTCAAAGCCACACCTAACCTCTTCGGTTTGGGGTATGAACCGACAAAGGGAATTAAAAAGATTCATGGTGAAGAAGTGACTCAAAGGCCACGCCAAAAGGGGAATTACTACCTCTATCCCTTCCTATCAACTCACTCTAAACGGGCAGCTATAAAGGAAGGGGATAATTACCCTATTTGGCTTTCCCTGAACCCTGTGTTTCAAAATGGGAAGCAATTCCTCTGGATTTGAAATATTTCATGAGTGCTACTTTCTAGAAGGAGAGACACAATACTCTATTCCACCAAATTACTCCAACCAGAGTGTTTAGTACAAATGGGCCCGTTGGTTGTTATTGGACTGGACACGGAACCCATTGAGAGACGAAGCTTTTTGTGCAGTAATTCAGAAGGCTATGCAAGATGAAAAAGTTCAACCCGCTTTACTAATTTCACATTTCAGAAACGTCGAGGCGCGGATGGGAGAAGACTTGAAGTGATCAACACAAAAGGGCCAAAATACTATCTCAACGGGAAGGGACAAATGTTCGAAGATTCAGTAGAGCTGAGAGTCTGAGTCTTAATTTTGAGTCCGAATCCAAAGATCATTAGTGTCGTAGGATATAGCTATATCTGCTCCTTTCGATTCCCCCGTTGCATAATTTAGATTAATCTACTAAGGGATTGAGTCCCTCTTTGATCTGACTCCTTGATGAATTTCAATAATTATGCACCTATTTGCTTATTCGCGCTTTCTCCCCACTCCCTTATAATTGTCTTGCAATAATTAATTCGCTGATAAAATCAACTAATAAGAACCGGTGAGAGAAAATAAGTTCATGGAAGAATTTGAAAATCGCCACGCCTGAATAGATGAAACTGAATCCATAATATCGGTAATGAACAAGATACAAAGAAACTAAAAATTGGCTTACTCTAATTTACAAGAGCGCACAGACTTAATAACACGCTCAAAGAATTTAGCGATGTTTTTGCTTGGTCCTACAAAGATATGCTGGCATAGATCGTTGAAATTGCGGAACACAAAATTCTGCTCAATCCAACAATTAAACCCGTCAAACAAAAGTTAAACGTATAATCCGACTTGTGCCTCAAATCAAAGAGAAATTATCAAACAATTAGATCGGGTTTTTTAGTACGTGTTTCAAATACCCAGAATGGGTAGCTAATGTTGTTCCATTTCCGAAACAAGGACTGACGTGGAGAATGTGTGGAGATTTTCGGGACTTAAACAAAGCAGTCCTAAAGATGATTATCCACTCCCACACATTGATCTCCTTGTAGACAACACGGCTAATCATGAACTCCTTTCGTTCTGGATGGCTAGCAGTTACAACAAGTACAAATGCGCTGCAGAAGACATGGAAAAAACCACATTCATTACCGAATGGGGAACTTTCTGTTACAAACTAATGCCTTTTGAACTTAAAACGCGAGCAACCTATCAAGGACTGCTACTACATTGCTTCATGAATTGATGCATAAGGAAGTAGAGGTCTATGTAGATGACAGATTGTAAATCAAAGACCGCAAGGGCACATTCCTGCCCTAAAGAAATTCTTTACTAGACTAAGAAAAATATATATGAGGCTGCCCGCAAAAATGCGCCTTCGGAGTAACATCTGGAAAGTTGCTTGGATCTAGCTAGCACCGGGTAACAAATGATCCATCTAAAATCAAAGCTATACTATATATGCCTCCCCTAAAATGAAAAACAAATCCGAGGATTCTTAGGTAGGGCCTCCAATATATTAGTCGATTCATATCAAAATTAACTATGGTTTGTGAGCCCATCTTCAAGAAATTGAAGAAGGAAGAACAAAGGTGGAATGGGATGACAAATGTCAAGAGGCTTTAGAAAAAATAAAAGAAGTATCTTCTCAAGCCTCCGATACTTGTCCCAATACGCGAGTCCCTCTAAGACTATATTTAACTATCACTGAACTGCTGTCGGAGCCATGCTCGCAGAAAGAAATAAATGGAGAAGAAAGGCCATATATTACTTAAGTAAAAAGTTCATCCAATATGAAACTCGGTATTCACAGTTGGATGCAAAACTTGCTTGGCCTTGGTATGGGCATCTAAAAAGCTTAGGCATTACTTGCTTTCCCATTTTGTCCATGTTTGTCCCATTTGGACCCATTAAAATACCTTTTTGGCAAGCCAGCACTAAATGGTCGCCTCTCGAAGTGGCTTGTTATGTGGCCGAATTTGACCTCAATTGTCCCTTCAAAACCAATTAAAGGACGAGCAGTGTCAAGTTTCTGCTTGAGTTCCCTCCTACACGAGGAAAAACGGAAGCATATACTTCCCAGATCTTGACCTCTTATGACTGAAGACGATAGTTGGGCCCTCTACTGAGTGTGACTCTCTTCTAACCAAAAGGGGTGCGGAGTGAGGGGGTCTTCTAGTTAGTCCAGATGGTGCACAGTTCCATTATCATCAATTAATAGGCGAAGTCAATAATGCAGCTAAATACGAGGCATGGCATGTTGGATTAGAGGCACGCTGTAAGTAGGCTAGGTCAGATAAAAGACTAAGAGTATTTGAAGACTCATCACTCACATAAATCAGGTGTCTGGAAAGTGGAAAGTAAGAGAAGTGCAAAGCCTAGCCACTCACAAACACCGGAACCCCAAACTGAAAACCTGGAGAGAATCCAGTACCAATACCCCCTAGGGATGATAACCAATTCGCCGCGCGCCCTGCAAATTATCATCAATGATAAATAACCCACAACCTAGCACGAGAACTTTAAGCGTTGAAAGGGCAAAGCCTGCCTATTGTAACGCTATTGAAGATTGCCCCTAATGATGAGACCGATTTCCTTGGTATCAATGTCCTCAATTACAAAGTAAAAGGAGAATTCCCACGGAATTCAAGCCTTCGCTCAAAGGGCAATAAGATTATTGTCTTCCCAATATATCGAAATTCACGGGTAGATTGTATAAAAAGACCTCAAAAGGGCTTAATTTGTCTATGTTTTTACAAAACAACGACCAAGCGACTTATGGAACACCCATAATGGCGTCTGCGTCCCCCACATGATGGTAGATGTTAGCAAAAAATAACACGCTTAGTTAGGATATTATTGGACGACAATGGAGATGATTGCTGCAACTATGTAAAAACATGTCCTAAATGCAAATTTTGCTGACTTACCACATTTACCTCCTGTAGAGCTAATACATTATATTCAGCCTCGGCCATTCCCATTGTATGTGTATTGATATAGTCGGGAAAATAACGCCCAGTGGTGTTGGAGGACATACGTTCGTTTTGGTCGCCGTTGACTACTTCACAAAGTGGGTTGAGGCAGCCTCATATATCAAAATAACCGCTAAACATGTGGCCAAATTCATTGAACAAAACATCTTTTGTTGTTACGGAGTCACACATGAACTCATTAGTGACAATGGATCTCATTTTAAGGGAGAAGTAATTGATCTCTTACAACGATACAAAGTACAACATAGGCACTCTTCCCCTTATAGACCCCAAAGAATGAGCAGTCTAGATGGTTGCAAACACAAATGTTGTTGTCATCATAAAAAGATGGCCGAACATTATAAAGATTGGCCTCATAAACTCACTTTGCTCTATGGGGATAGTGAACTTCCATACGCCCGTCTACTGAGCACCCTTACTCCTTAGTGTATGGTATAGAAGCAGTTCAACCTGTTGAGTTGGAAATACCCTCTCTTCGCATAGTCTTAGAAAGTGAAATACCTGAAGCTGAATGGGTTCGGGCTAGGTATGAAGAACTTATTCTCTTAGATGAAAGAAGATTAANGAACTTATTCTCTTAGATGAACGAAGATTAAAGCTTTGCATCACGTACAAATATATCAAAGACGGATTGCAAAACATTTTAATAAAAGAGTTAAGCCAAGAAACATTAATGAAGGAGATTTAGTTCTAAAAGAGGTACGAGCCCCACCCACCGATCCAAGAGGGAAATTCCGACCCAATTGGACGGGGTCGTATATTGTTAAGAAAATCCTATCAGGCGGTGCGGTAAAACTAATTGACATAGATGGGGCTGAATTTACTCAATTAACTAATTTGGACCAATTGAAGAAATTTTACGCTTAAAATTGCAAGACAATCATGGACTCACACTAAGTCCTACAACATATGGGCCCAATTTGGATCATATTATTATGTAAAATAGGTAACTCGAGAAAAGGAAAAGCATCGTAACCCATTCTATACAAAACCAAAAGCTATATATAATAAAAATAATTAAATAAATAAGAAAGGGGCAGCGCTGAAAATTCAACCGCGCTGACCTTGCAGCGTAACAATGCTAACTGCGCTGCCATGTCAGCGCGACAAGAGTAATCACGCTGCACCGTGCATCGTTTTTATTCTGTAGCGCTACAACCCCAGCGTTAGAATTTCAACTGCGCTGAATACATGTTACATTTCAATAGTTTCAGTGAGTATCTATGTTTGATTAAACTATTGAATTATGAAAGACCTCATTTAAAGGTTTCACATGATTTTAAGGACCCACGAAGGTTCGATGAAAGGCTCATTTAAGTCTTTTCGATAAAATATATATATAATAATTAGAACTACGCACGGCCTGATTCCTTTTGGATACGTAGGCAACTTATTCTAAGTTCGGCCCATTTAAATACATAATTAGTTTTTATTGGATGAATTATCAATAAATTCTAATGTAAATAACTAAATTTTGTTTGCATGAAGAATAAAAAATAATATTGTCCTTCATTAATGTTTTAAGAGTTGCATAATTGAAATCATCAAAACAAAAGGGACTACTTTAAAGTCTACGCTAGTAGTGCACATGCACTTTATTGAAAATAATAAAATAAATAAAGTCAAACACTACTCTTCCTTTTCCTTACGAGCATGCTTTGGGTCTTCATCTACTTCCGGATCTTCCTCCATCCCATTAGGATTATCTTTGAGCTTTTCTTCATTATTCACTTCTTTAGAGGAACCTTCATCAAAGTGCTCCTCCATAGGCTTGAGCTTACTCTCTTTACGAGTCCATACCATCTTTCTTTTCCCCTTACCTTCTATAGTTTTTTGGGTCTTTTCATTTAACTTTGGTTGTCCAATTTCGACCCCAGGTAAGGAAGGAGCATTTTTCTTATTTCTTGGACCTAGCCTATCAAAAACAGATCCAGCTTCATTCTTTCTCTTTAAAGAAGTCTCATTCTTTCCCTCTCCCATTGCAATCCTATTTTTTGGAGCCTTATAGACCTGTGGGCCTTTGGACCTTTCAGTAGCTTCAAGGCCCCGGGCCTTATCCCTCTCCTCTTTACTCTTAGCAAGCATCCAGTCCTTGTAACTTTTTGATAGTTGAGTAGAACAAGCATTCCTCGGAAAAGCCCATCGTGGACGATTGGCCCAATACTTTGTCCATGCGGTAATGGTAGGATTCCGAAGTTCCAAGCAAGTTGGGGGGTCAGTGTCAAGGCTAGGAATACTTTGTTTCATACCATATTGCCTCAAAAGACAGGTCGGAAAGAAATAAGTAATTTTCGTCAAACCAAGAAGGCGCACATATGGTGTTGACTCATGACTTCCAACCATCTCCTTGATAAACCACCATGGAATGACCCATCTAATTGAAAGACCTCCATGAGACATAAGTGACATCCACTCCACTAGAGTTTTCCTTGGGAACAAAATCCTCTTCATAGTAAATGATTTGAGGTTGTATTTCACAACATTAAGGGGTTGGGAACAAAGTCCTCCTCATAGTAAATGATTTGAGGTTGTATTTCACAACATTAAGGAGTTGTTCGATGGTCTTAAGGCGCTCACTAAGCCAAATCTGCATTAATTAAATAAAGAAATAAATGACAATCCAAGATTGTTACATAGCATTGAATAATTATGGTTTGAAATTACGAAAAAATAGACATTATGGAAGATAAACAGGAGCGCTGGAAACTCTACTACGCTAACAGTTGAGCGTTGCAAAACAAACAGCGCTACAGTGTCAGCGCGACAGATCCTACTACACTACACTCGCAGCGTCACAGAATTAGTCACGCTATGACTAATAGCGCTAATCCACTACTGACGCTACGATCCCAACTACGAAAAAATCTTCTTTCCTTTCGTAAATTCATAAAAATTCATATATTCTAATTAATATTTTAGCCCAAGGTTAGAATATTACCTAAAGCAATAAAGGGCTTCCCGAAAAGTGCAATGATGGATCCGCTTTACATGCGTCCAATGCTATGATAGTCTCACCAATCACCATNTATGATGGTCTCACCAATCACCATAGGCATAGGAGTACGATCACCTTCGATTTGCTCAACAATTGCAATTAGTGAAGCATTTCCCATATTTCCTCCATCATTAACAAATAAATATCCTGATAGCAAACATAAGCATAAAGCACGTCTTTTGTACCTTTGTATTGTTAAGTTGTCTGAAGGAGAGGAAAATCTTGCAATAATTTTCAAAAGATCACAGTGTTGGCCATTGAGAATTTCCTTGGTCTCGAACTTAGTTAGTCCAAGTAGTCTCTGAAAGTCCTTACCAAACCCTTGTTGAAGGTTAGGTACATCCGGAAGAGCTTCCACTGGAAAACCAACAATCGCACTAAATTCTTCCGGAAAGGGGGTCAATTCATTGTTAGCAAAGGTAAAAACATGGAATTGAGGATCCCAAAAATTAATGGCGGCATGAAGGAAATCCCAATTGATATGAGCTTGCCTCAAAGAAAACAAAGCATCCAGATGATAAGCATTGAATTCAAGGCGTTCCTCTACAGACAAAGAAGAAATCCAACGGTTTAACTCACGAATGAAGTTTTGAGACATTCTTTATCTCCTCTTTTCTCTCTAACAAAGAAAACTTTTGTAAGGGATTTTGTTTGATGAATGTATAATTGTTCTTCATATATTTAACCAAGATGGTCACTAGTCACGCTGACGTGACAGTGCGACAAGGTTTACAACGCTACGACAGTAGCGTGGCAACACTAGTCACGCTACGCGCGT
This sequence comes from Suaeda aralocaspica, assembly GCA_016808085.1. Classification (NCBI taxonomy): domain Eukaryota; kingdom Viridiplantae; phylum Streptophyta; class Magnoliopsida; order Caryophyllales; family Amaranthaceae; genus Suaeda; species Suaeda aralocaspica. The sequence goes on along the minus strand of PYUH01000055.1, from coordinate 3,601,255 downwards.
AGCGCGACAATTTTGGTAGCGCTACAAATGCAGCGTCTCAAATCCTCCTGCGCTACATAAAACTTCCATAATCAACCCATTTGCGAGATTCTTTCCATTCTTTAATTGATTTTGGCGATTTTATTTCTTGAACTTCTTTAAAATTAACTTTTCAAATCATATATATTTAAGGAAAATGAGATATGCCCCCCCTTCCCTGCTAACTAATTTTGGTGATTATTTTTTCGGGAGTAAATCGGATTAATCAAAATAAAATATATATGCCCTTGGTTTTCAAATATTAGCATAAAAAGCCCAAGGCTTACATATGTTTATAAATCCATGATTACAAAATATTCAGGCTAAAATGAGATAAAACAAACAGAAAATTAAGTTTGAGTTAAACTACGAATACAAATGTCAACAAATTACATGCCACCAAAAGCTACTGTGGTGGCCCATAGTCAAAGAAATAATGCATAACACCAGTGCGAGGAGTATAAGAATCAGTAGAATGTCTTCGATCCTCCTGCTGCATTTGAGTGTTAATCCTTGGTGGTTCATACGACGAAAATCGCCCCATCACATAAGGAACTCTTGGATATGGCCCTTGGCCTCCACCATAATAATCCCATTCTTGAGCTTGGGACCACCCGCCACCTTGACCATGGTTATAATAGCCAGCATAAGGATCATATCCTTGTTGCGGGTTGACTTGTTGACTACTTCCTCCCTCGTCTCTATTAGGCTCCTCTTGAGCTCTATTTTCATGTTAAGGGATAGGAGGCCGCATTTGTTGACCACTAGTCAGACCTTCTGTAAAAGGGGGACGCCTGTAATGGCCACCCGAAGGACGAGGAGGACGAAATGTCCTGTGTGTTGTATAACGCGGCACAACGTCCTACAAAAGAAAATAATGCACAAAAATTACCCATAGGTGATAAAGACATGAAACTAGAAATAGGGGCAACACATAGGGAAACCTACCCTAGCCATGGTGACGCTCTGGCACACAAAAGCATGTTTTGTCTTCCTATAAGCAGTGCGAAACGCATTCAATACTTTGATGACCTTGTTTGTAGTTGTCCTAGACACCTGCAATTAAACAAGTCATTTAAAATTAACAATGAAAAATGCCAGTAGTAGTAGTAATAATAATAATAATAATAATAATAATAATAATAATAATAATAATAATAATAATAATAATAATAATAATAATAATAATAATAATGATAATAATAATAAGAGTCGAGTAAAGATAAAGACTAACCCAAGGCTTACCATGTCGACATTCTCAGGGATATAAGGAACATCTTCTTCCTCTTCCTCAGCAAATGGCACAGTGTCATCAATCAAATTCCCGAAACCATCAATGTATTTGATATTTCGCTCAGGAACTTGCCAACCCTCAATATCATCATTCTTTGCACATATAAACATATAAACAAATAAACATATATTTAAAATGCAAATGCGTGAAAAAGGGAAAGGAAAGGTAAGATACCCTAACAAATGTTGAAAAAGGACATAGCCGAGCCTGAACCCAATTTTTGTAATTAACACCAGCAAAAACTAACTCCCGAGCTGTGAGTCCTCTCAAAAAATCATCCATAGAGGTAGCGGGAACCTTACTCGAGTCTAAGATGAAGACATGTGGATCCATGGGAGCTAAAGGATTAGGAGAATAAGTTTGACGAACAACACGTTCTCCCAGGAACCAAACAAGTTGCCTACATCCTTTCAAAAGGATCCTGGCTTCCTCAAGAGATGGTGAAACCTGCACTCCAGGGCTAATATCTGGTATCCCGTCCCATGGACGAAAGATAATCTACAACAGAAGGAAAATTAAAAATCATTTATTGTAGTTATAAATATATATAAATGTATATATACAATGAGTCCTTACTTGCTCTTCAGGAAGGTTATAAATCGATTGGCGTATTACATCTGTCTTATGATGAATGTTAAGCCGTCTTCCCCATCTGCGGCTCACCGGGAATCTCTTAGGTCGGTCATTTATTGGGGCAAGAGTTGGGAAATGTTCAAAGTACCACACCTGAAAAGAAAAGGTTAGAAAAAAAAAAAGCAAAATAAGATGCAAATAAGTGGATAAGCACATTGTAAAAGAATTTGTTAACTCAATAACTCGAGGAATGCCTCCTAGGGAAGCTGGGACACATTCTCTCTTTAGCGGGTCATCCATGACTCGGGATGTCTTACGCATTTCAGATATTAAATGCACATAACCCGCTTTCCCCCAGCAATAATCTTTGATTCCTTTCAAATCTGACAATAACGGGATAAGAGAAAAGGCCACTCGTTGCCCTTTGTCTGTTAAAAAGGTACTACCAATCAAATATAAAAGGAAGATCCTAGCTCTTTGAAGGGAAGTGGTTTCTGCCATAATGTCTTCATTGGCTAAAGCATCCGACAATTCACTCCAAGGGAAAACTCTCTCATACAATTTTAATCGAGTGTAGATTGGCCCAAGTAAATCACCTATCATTGGCTCTTTTCCTGTCATTCCTTCATTAGGGATGATATCCATACCCGCCAAGGGTAATCCAGTAATCATCCCATAATCGAAAGGAGTTATAGCCATCTCTCCCCATGGGAAATGAAAGGTGTTAGTTGTATCCCAAAACCATTCCATCATTCCCCTAACTAAACAAGCAGACATCTTACATCTCTCTTTCTCTATATAAGATTCTAAGAAATCTTGAAAACCACTCACCTTGACCAACTCTTTGGTATTTGCATCAAGAGTATCATAAATTTTACCAAGCATCTTCCCGGAATCATATCGTCGTAATTCATCATCAACCTATAACATTTCACTTACATATATCATCTAAAATTCGTAAAATATTGAAAAAAAAACATATTACTTACAATTCCTCTTGATGCTCGAGAAGATATATGATGGTCAGGATCAAGTTTCAAGACACGATTATCCCACTCAAGTGGGGGCTCCCATGCAGGGTGTGGTACTCCAAATAGCTAGTAATAAATAAACGAATTTATTACATTTTTTCAATAATTTCAGTAATTAAGTGAATTTACTCATAATAGTAGTAAATAAACGAATTTATTACATTTTTTTCAATAATTTCAGTAAATAAGCGAATTTACTCAAAATAGTAATAAATAAACGAATTTATTACATTTTTTAAATAATTTCAGTAAATAAGCGAATTTACTCAAAACAGTTCTAAATAAACGAATTAAATTTTTCAATAATTTCAGTAAATAAGCGAATTTACTCAAGATAGTAATAAATAAGCGAATTTATTAATTTTTTCAATAATTTCGGTAAATAAGCGAATTTACTCAAAATAGTAATAAATAAGAGAATCTATTACATTTTTTTCCAATAATTTCAGTAAATAAGTGAATTTACTCAAAACAGTAATAAGTAAACGAATTTATTACATTTTTAAGCTAATTTACTCGAAATAGTAATAAATAAGCAAATTTATTACCTTTTTCTAAAAATTCCAGTAAAAAGCAAATTTATTCAAAATACTAATTTATTTGGAAGTGTTAAATATTTTGATAAATAAGCGAATTTATTAAAATCTATTTTCGATTTCAGTTTCAAGAGCCATTGCTTTCTAAAATTTGCTACGCCCATTGGTTAATGAGGGGCTCATGGCTCTGAATATGAAAGCCTCGAAAAACGATTCGAGCATACTTTGATTGTCATCTTACTCAGACTCAATCAANTCTTACTCAGACTTAATCAAAGTGGGGGCTAACTGTAGACACCTAATTTAGTCCCCCTGTCCCGCGGCAGGACTCTATGATGATTAAAAAACTCATTACTCTAGAAGATTGGATAATCGAGTATACTTGGGCATAAAAATAAATCTCGGATATTATAAGATTTCCATCCTTATTTAACATACCTTTTATCCCAATGCCTCTTTTATTATTTTAAATAAAATAAAATAAAATAAAAGATCTTTCAAAAAAAAAAAAAAACGTAGCGCGCTTAATTTAGTCACGCTGACAGCTCAGCGTGACTAAGTTAGCAGCGCTACCCGAGTAGCGTTGTAGGGTTTCCTGCGCTACTGGGCCAGTGCGATTCGGCGTACCGCGCTAGCAACCCAGCGCGATTAGGGTTCCCACGCTGTTATAAAAGCTTTCATTTCCTTCATTTCTCAACACCTTTTTTTACTCACTCTCTCCCTCATACTTAATTAATCCGATTATTGCTTTTAACAACCTTACTTTTTTTATAATAATTATTTATTTACTATTTATTTACTATTTATTTTACTAAAAAGTGGCTACAAATTTTAATAATATCGAAACAATAATTCGAAACTCCGCCCAAATTAATACTCGACGAAGACAATCTTCAAAGGAGAAGTGGTACGTTTCCGGAGAGCCCTAAAAATCATGTTATGGACTTTTAAGTTGTCGTTGCACTATTTATTTACTGCTTTATCACCTTATTATTGTTAAAGGACTTAAATTGATTGTTTGCAACGCTTAACCAAGATAATTCTTTCGGGCAAAACTAATCATGTGAGGCTCCGTAAATCAATTTTAATAATGGTTTGAGTTAAATTAATTAGTTTTTTGTGTCATCACTAACAATTTAATGCTTTTCTTTTTGTTAATCTTGTAAATTGATAATTTTGTGTGATTTTAAATATAAATTCTGTATGGTTAAGAGGAAACTAGTAATGGCCGCCTATGGGCTAATCCGACGCACTCCGTCATGTTAGTACCTTCGCCCCCGAATCCAATCTTTGGTTCGCTCGACCACAACTTGGAGTCATCCCCATGGGATCAGAGAGGATTTCCGTGCAATTTAGACAAACGTCTCTTATTCGAGTCCCATTCGTATCTAGTCTAAATACACGGTTTATGAGTTTAGTTCCTAAAACTCATTGGCGACTTCTTATTAGCATGTTTGGTATCGGTATTGAAGTTTCTCCCAATTAAAACGATCCAAAATGGGGTTTAAAAGAAAAAAAAGAGCAGCGCTGGAGAGCTAACTACGCTACCTTTGTAGCGTTACAGACCTTCCGGCGCTGACACTGTAGTGTCACAGAACTTGTGACGCTGTAGGGTCAGCGTGGGAAATCTTGAAGCGTGACACCTGTAGCGTGGTACAAATTCCAGCGCTCCATTTCTGTTGAAAAGAAGGAAAAAAGGGGAAAAAAAAAAGGAAAAAGGAGCAGCGCTGGGAAGTTAACTACGCTACCTTCGTAGCGTTACAAACCTTCCTGCGCTGACATTGTAGCGTCACAGAACTTGTAACGCTGCAGGGTCAGCGTGAGAAACCTTGTAGCGCTACTCCTGTAGCGTGGTACATATTCCAGCGCTCCATTTCAGTTGAAAAAAAAAGGTCTAATTAATTCGTTTCACCTTTCCTTAAGCCAATTTTTTAGGTTTAACTCGACCTACGGACGGCTTGGGAAAGGTGACCAAAAAATTTGGGACCCAAAAATCCGGGGCCCCTACAGTATGGTATCGTACTCAAATACAAACTATGAAACTAAATCTTTGACAATTATTATATGACAACTTAAATTTTCACCAACAATTTAATCCCTTACCCAACCTATACAAAAAATATTCCCAAATTATAAAATTTTTATACCATTTGACCAACAAATACCACATAATTGGGCCAATCTTCCATAAAATTATGCAGGAAAAAACAAGGAAAAGAAACAAAAAAATTACATCAAATGGCACAATCCTTTTAATTAAGGGTAACAATTAATTTAAAAGTACTATATGAATGTTGGCCCAATTACATCACATAGGTCAATCCTTCTTATTAAGGTCAACAATCAGTCAAAAGGTGAACAATCAATTTAAAGGTACTATATGTATGTTGGCCCATTAAAAGACGTGGATAAAAAAATCCACTTCAATAATCTACTCAGCAACATTAGAAGTAACCGGCTCCAACAAAAATAATCTACTCAGCAACAAGAACCCCCGTTTCCAACTACCTCCCCGTTTTACCACTTGTCCCCACCACAATTATTCTTTTAGCTATTTTATACAATATTTGACCAAACCCTTTTGAGGGATTTGTATGGTAGCTCAACTTGAGGTACAGGTATTTTCCCGTGTCCATTTGTTTTTAGAAAGTATAAACTGGTTTTTTAGACGAGGAGCGACAGGTACCTTAAGGTGAGGTACTAGAGGTAATTAAACTGGTGGGGTCCACTGGGTTTTACAAATATTTTATTTGTTACCTTTAAAACATAACAGTTGGAGTTGTAACGGGTTTATATGTTAAGGGACCCACTTGTGATAAATTTTCACCTAATTCTATTGTACTGTCAGTTCTATTTTTGAAGTACAAACTACATTATTTTATTTTTTTTGTTTTTTTGCTGTCTTTTTTAATTGAAGAGAAATCCTTTTAGCATACAAACTATATTCCGTACTGTAGCAAAACATACTTCCTTTCCTACTACAATAAATTGAGCACTTTCCTTTAGTCACTAATGAGTTAGTAACTACTTTCAAATAAAAAATAATGCACCATAATAACTGAGTATATTTTTAAAATCGCGTTTTTCTTTCATTTTAATTTTATTTAAATTTGTAGCTATAAAGAAACAAAACAAAACGTGTAGCTCAGTGATCCATGTACTACCGTAAATATACAAGTAGAGGTGGGAGAAATTGACACGACCTGATAACTCCACACGAAATCAACTCGTTATTAACGGGTTTGGGTCAAGAGTGTTGACCCGTTTAATTAAACGGGTTGACACATCACGACAGTTTATTAAATAGGTACGGTTAGGGTTACTGAGTTCCACCCGTTTAAGTAAAAGGATTGTCTCGACGTGACACGATTCCACCTTATAATATACAAAAGTATGTTAAAAAGAAATGACCTGCTAACTCAACCCGTTATTAGTGAGTTTGGGTCAACAGTATTAACTCGTTTAAGTAAACGGGCTGGTACGAAACGACACGTTTATTAAACAGGTCGGGTTAGGGTTAGAGGGGTCCAACCCGTTTATGTAAGTGACACGACTCGAAAACAACACGACACGTTTCCCAACTGTATGTACAAGGTTGTAGGTTCAACTCCTGTTATGGACATTTTCCTGTTAATTTACTTTTTTTAAATCTTATTTTCATTGTTGTTGGGAGCATTTTTATTTCTTTATTCAATTATTGACATTTACGATTCAACTTTTGTTACTTTTTTTAATTTTAATTTTTAATAGGTACTTCAACATGTTCGTAGTTGTTAGTTGTTAATTTGTTATTAGATTTATTAGTTTCATTTACTATTGCTTTGGTTATTAGTGTACTTTTGCGTTCATACACGGTTGAAATCCGCTGTGATTTTTTGACCATCCAACTTCATGCCGGAATACCCGAACAGCCACTCTTCCGGTATAGGTTGAACCTAATCAATACTCATATAGACAATTACTAGTGTGATACTCGTGTTGTAATCCCGTGCCGGTAATGTGTTTGTCCACTAATGATATCATATCCAATACTTTCATTTTCAAATTAGGGGTACTTATCCAGCAAGTCCATCACATTTTTTTATTGATAACAATTGAAAATATTGAGATCTTATATATTGATAACAAACTTCAACTGTATATTGGCCCATTCCCCTACTGAATGGATTAAAAAAAATCTACTTAAACCCACTCCAACACATCTACTTATAGTGTACAAACCCAGTAGATCTATTTTCATGCAAGTCCAAACCAAGTCTTGTGACCACAAACATAGACAACCTTCACGTTAGCGCACATCAACTTCAAACACCATAACCAAACTTCACAAAATCTTACCTTCAAATATATCAATCACTGTCATCCATGTTTCAAAACCTTCATCACCCTTCAACACCATGTTTGGTGATTACTTCCATCATAACCTTCATTAATAACTAATACGGTGGACATGAGGGTATTACCTTTACCCAATACTTGCCATGAACAATGGAGGAGCCACCACAAACCGGATCAAAACTTGAGGATATTCGTTCAAATCATATGGAAATGAATATTCGAATGTTGAAAACCTTATTATCAGATGTTAAGTTGTTGGTTGTTGACCTTCAAACAATTGTTCCATGGTCTGAACTCGGCTAGACATTAACTACCAAATTTACACTTCTACAAATATAAGAATTGATTTACTGATTAAAAAAATAATAATTATAGTAAAAAAATGACACTTTTTTAAAAACTTGAGGAAAAAAAACCTGCCTGTCATATTTTTGAAACTTGAAGGAAAAAAAAACTAAAAAAACTTTATCAGTAAACACAAACAAAGAGGAGGAAATAATATTTAACTGGTCCCCACAAACATAAATACCCAACAACCCTTTTTAAACTGGTCCCCACAAACAAAAAAGCACCCGTTGAAAGCTAACTCAGTTTTTCCTACTAAATCAAGCTGACCCCACCTAATAATAAGCACAAATATTTAAATCAACCACTTTACCAATTTACCCTTTTGAGGTATTTACTTTATACCTCAAGTTTAGGTACAAGTAATTTCCCTTGTTTAGACTACTACATGGTCTTTTATCAAATAATCATCACCATTATTAAAGCTTCAACAGAAAATTGTTATCAATCACCATTAATAAATATAAAAGGACAAAAACGGAAAAATTGAACAAAAAATTCCATATATCCTAACCTTTGAACAAAAATTCGCAAAAAAGCAATCAAAAATTCATCAACAATTCCCAGTATATCATCTGAAAAATTCAAATTAAAAAAAAAACAAATAAATCCAAAGGATTAATGGAGTTTAACAAAAAAATTAGTCTAAAACAAGGCCAAAAATTACTGGAAACGAAAAAAAAATCTAGATATTGAACAATTCAACATTAAATCCATGAAAATTATAACAATAATTGATCTAAAAAAACAAAAAAAAATTGAACAAAAAAATTTGAACCCAATCAACAAACAAACCCATAAAATTCGAACCAAAAAAATTGAAAGGAATATTAAAACCAAAAAATTTGATCCATGAAATTCGAACTAAAAAATCACAAAGAAAAATGAACCATAAGAGATGAGGAGGAATGAGAGAAAGAAACGATACATGAGAGGGAATACCTGCAATAAAGAAAATGAGAGAGGGAGAGTTTTTTTAAGAGACTCCGTGAACAGTAAGTAATTAATGGATAATATTTAGTAAACCACTGTGATATGTATAAATAGGAAATTACATGATATTTTCGTCAATAAGTAGAAAACTTTATTACCACACCACCCCTTGATGTGCATATAAAAAGACAATCCTACACCTAAATTTCTAACATATTACTACAAAATGCCATTGTGATATGCAATTTTACATATCACAGTGATTTACTGGTCAACCCTCGTAATTAATATTGTTGAAAATTGAAAGAGTATCTAATGGAACAACTGAGGGCAAAAATGTAAGGCTCATGCAAATATCAAGAGTATAAACAAGGGTAAAATTGTAAAAATACTATTAATAAAAAAGAAAAGATTCAAGTGTATCAACCTTATACCAAAAGCATATCGATCAAACAATTAGGAACGAAGATAACAGTTTTTATTTTCACATAATAGGAAAATAGTTAACGTGCAAGGATTACTTTGTAACGGGTGGGAATAATGATTTTTTTATAACAATTTGTATTTTATCAAAAATAATAATAGATAATAAAGTGAGGAGTTGTAGTTAAAACTTCGAGAGATCCTGAAAACAATTCTCACCTCACCCTTGTGGCTCCTTAACACAAAAATAATAATAATAATAATAATAATAATAATAATAATAATAATAATAATAATAATAATAATAATAATAATAATAATAATAATAATAATGTAATACCCCACATTTTCACATATTTTAAGGAAGTATTTTTGTATTTTATACGTGTAATTTTAATATTTGTATTTAAAAATTATGTTCAATAAGAATATTAAATGGAAAAAAATAATAATAATACAATAATTAAGCTTTAATTAAAAATAATTATTTGTGTTTATAAATAATATTTTATGTTTTATAAAATATTTGGAAAGGCTTCTAAAAATAGAATTTTTAAGAGTTTCCTAATTTATTTTAAGGTAAGGGCCTAAAGGTAATTTCCACATTTTAGGATAAGTATGAGCTTTACCAAATCCTACTTTGGGGCCTATAAATTCCTTTAAAACCCAAATTTTCAGATTTCATCCCTCATAATTGTCACTTGGATTCCAAAATCTAGAGAGAGAAAGAAGAAAAAAAAAGAGGTAGGATTTCCGGAAAAAAAAAAATAAAAAAAAAAAAAAAACTGCAGTCGATTTTACGGGAAAAAAAATTGCTTTGCTTTTCCGCCGGAGCCCCGCCGGACCACCGCCCTCGCCACCGCCGGCCACCACACGCCGTCTACCTCCTTCCCTCTTTTCAATAATTTTGAATCTATAAAAAAATTCTTCTTCTTTCTTTTTGATTCAATTTTGCAAATTCAGGTTCATATTTATGTTTAATAATGATCTTATAAGTTTCAATTATGTTTTATGAATTTATGATTTGTTTTAAAGCATGAATTGATTTGTTGTTCATGAAATTTTAGATTAGGGTTTTTAAAGTTATGAAGGTTTTGATTTTTATGAGTTTTTATGATTTAAACTTCAATATTATGATCAAGAATTGTTGTTGTGTGAATTTATGATGATTGTATGAAGTTTAGATTGATTTTTAAAGGTTTTAAACAAATTAAATTGCTGTCCAAATTTTGTAATCATGAAATTCAATAGAATAAATATTATGAACATGTTTTGGCTTATGGAAAATTATTTTAAAGCATATATTGGTTTCATAATGACGTTAGTTGATTGTAAAAGAGTTTTGCCATGAATTTATGATGTTTTTATGAGTTTTCTATGAGTTTAAAGTCAATTAATAAATCTGAAAATTTTATAAAAACAAGTTCCACTACAAAAAAAACGGTTATTTCCGATGGAAAAATTCCGTCGCAAAAAAAGTGTAATTCCAGCGCAAATGGCATTTGCAACGGAATTTCGTCGGAAAATGGCCGTCAAAATTTTTCTTGTCGCAAAAGCGGGCACCAGAAAATCCCTTCCATCGAGTGAATAAGGCTATTTTGCGACGGAATTTCCGTCGGAAAAGTTTTCCAACGGAATTAGCGACGGAATTTTGACATTTTCCCGACGACCTGAGTTGTTTGAGTTGTGACGAAATTTCCGACGGAGGAAAATCCATCGGAAATTTTCGACGGAAAATTCCGTCGGCAAACCAAAGAAAAAAATAAAAAAGGCGGTGAGGTAGCAATTGCCACCCCGCCACCTTAACAAACCACCATGCCAACGCCAACACCCAAGACTAACCCCACCCACCCAGAACCCCACCAATTGCTAACCCGTCCCCCACCCAGAACCCCACCAACCGCCAAATCCGCCCAGACCCCAAAATTGACACCCGCACCCACCACCCCTTAACCCAGACATAGACCTACACCACCTGAATCGAAAACCACAACCCACGAACAATCCATACCACCACTCCACAACCTAGATCCACTGCCTCAAACCCCCAACTCGAACCACAATCAAAACCCCAATTCGAACATCAAACCCTCAATTCGAACCAAAAAAAAATCGAAGAAGAGAGAAATTCAACCCAAATTTGAACAAAAATCACCAAATTTAACCAAATTCGAACAAATCACCAAAAACCCAAAATATGCATGAACCCTAAATCACCAAAAACCCCAAATTTGAACCCCAAATGCGAACCAAATTTGAACAAAAAATTTTGAACCCCAAATTCGAACAAAAATCACCACAAAAACCCAATCAAAATTGAAGCAAAAAATTAAACAAAAACGAGCAAAAAATCAAAAAAACTACATACCTTCACTACTAATCACCATCCTTACTTTTTTTTTGTCAATTTTGAACAAAAAAAACTTAGCTTAGGTCTAGGGTTTTCGTGTTCAAATTTGACCAAAAAAACAAGATCTTCACTTCATGGCTGTTTGATGTTTTTATTTTCTGCTAATTCTTGAGTTTTTTTTTTTTTTGAATTAAAAAAAATATGATTAACACTACAAGATGGAAAAACGAGAAAGGAGGAAGCTGAGAAGATGAAAGAAAAAGGAAGAAGGAGAAGAAAGAAAAAGAGAAATGAGTGAGAGAAAGAAGGCGTCAGAAAAGAAAGAAAAAGGAAGAGAAGAAGTGAGAAAAAAATGAAAAAGCAAGAAGACAGCAAAAAAATATAAAAAAAAAGTGAGAAAGAAATGAGTGAAAAAAAAGAAGAGAGCTGAGGAAGTGAGCGGCGTGTGAGAGAAGAGGGTGTATTAATACAATAATAGTTCGAGTTTGAAAACTTTATTGACAAAATTTCAATTTTTTAGAAAAAACTAATTTGCGATGGAAAATTCCGTCGCAAATTACTTTTTTTCTAACAAATTGAAATATTGTCAACAATTTCTAATTTGCGACGGAATTTTTCGTCGCAAATTCGTTTTTTCTAAAAAGTAGAAATTTTGTCTATATTTCTCTATATTCCGTCGTAATTGTTCAAATTCTGTCGCAAATTTCCGACGGAATTTTAATCCGTCGCAAATTTTGGTGTCCGTCGCAAATTACCCTTTTTCTTGTAGTGTTCAAATAAATTTTAAGTGTTCATATTATGCTAGTATGAATGTATGATCACATATTAATTCTATGGTGTTACATATGATTTTTGGCATGTTTCATGAAGTTTAAAAGTGATTTTAAGCATGTTTAACATGCTGTCTAGATTTTATAAAGTGAATAATTAGGCTTTTAAAGTATGTAATTAGCATGAATTGATCACATAAAGTAACTAAGTAAGTAATACATTGTATGATTGATTGGTGTTGTTTTTGAAGTTTTTCAAGGAGTTTTTATAATTTTAAATTGCTGTCCACTTTTCTAAAGTTACATAGAATTTATGTTGAGGCTTTATAAAGTATAAATAAGTCCCGAAAACCAAGTAATCTTGCAATAGAAAAATTAAAGTGAAGTATGGAATTGAATAGAGACCATATAAGGAATGTTTTGGACAGATTTTTAATATAGAAGTTAGTTTAGAGTTGTTGTAGAACTTAGTCAACAAGGTTTTAATTTAGTTTCGGTTTTCTTTATGTAAGAGACTTTGATCGAATTAGTCAACTTTTAGAAATTGTAGCGGAGCACCATTATTTCACAACGTACGTAAGTACTAAAGACAAACATAAGAATTAGAATTCATGCTTGGATGATCCTTTATGTTATGAAATGTTGTTATGCTTGTTTAAATCATGAATTAATGTGCATGACAAGGTTTATTAGAAGCATGATGTTAAAGTAATGTTGACATTCCATGTTGATTAGCAATATAAATTTTATAAGTGCTTGACAAGGTTTATTAATGTGCATGACAATGTTATGATCAGTTTAATTTGGCCAATAGTTTATTAATAAAGAAAGGAAGTTATTTTAATGTTGGTTAGTTACTTAATCAAAAAGAAAGGTAGTTGTGAATTTTTATTCACATGATTAAACAGGAGTTATGAGCAAATATTTTATACATGTTGCCACTCACAGTTTAATGTGTGGTCAAGAAGAAAGTAAATAGTTAGCCACTCACAGTTAATGTGTGGTAAAGGAAGTTCAATTTAATTAAAGGAAACACATGAGATTATTTTTGAATCACTTTAAATTAAAGATAATTAGTATGGCTTGCTTGATTTGATGCATGTTTTTGTATGATGTTGTATGTGCGTGTAAGAGGATACATTGTTAAACTAGTTAATCACGTAAAGTATAAGAGGATTTGCATCAAAACTCTTGGAACATATATACCTTGAGTATGAACAATGGGAGGAGTCGTAAGGAACTGAGATCTATGACTTCTACTTGGAGTAAAAGACGTTGTACTCTTTTATATTTATAATGCGCTGGAATTCCGTCGTCACTTTATGTGACATAGGTAATACCTTCTTGGAGTTGCTCCAAAGTTGGTGCCTAATAGGGCGATTTTAAAGGAAAGGAAACCCGTTCGATGCAGAATCCAAAAGTTTAAATATAATAGCTAATTTGTTGAGTCTATGCACATGTGAAAGGTTGTCGAAGGTAAATTGTGTGTATGTTTTAGTTCATGTTGTTTTGTTGCATAGTCTTTAGTAGTTATGTACTTAGCTTTGCTGACTGTTTGTTTTGTGTGCATGGCTTTGTCTTGGAATTAGCCCTACAATGACCCACTTGTTGGTGAGTAGTTTTCTAGAATAAGAAAAGCTACATGTACAAGTGGGCATAAATCATTTCATGCTGGGCTGGAGTGAGAGCGCTTACTTTGTAGTTTTGTAGTTTTATTTTTACTGCTTATGAAGTACTAACTTTTATTTGAATGTTGTTTTATTTCTAAATATTCTATTTTTGGTTTTTAAGGGCCATTAAAATGGTTTCGAAGTGTAATAAAGTTTTAAGTTGAGTTTTATTTTGGATGTTGATTTGAACTTGGTTTTGAGACTTGTTTTGAAATTTTGTTTTAAATTGGTTTTGGATTTAAGACTTCCACTGTAGTACTTTGATAAATGCCTTAGCCGTTATCACGGTGGCGGTAATACTTTGGTTTTTCCGTTATTTAGGAGTTTTAATAATTATATTAATATTTATACTATGTTTTCCAAAAAAAATATAAAGTAGGAAGTTAGGAAATTACAGGGTATTACAAATAATATTAGTAATAATAAAAATCATGCACCGAGTCACCAGCACATGATATTCTATCAATCAAAAATAACAGGTTCACTACCATAATCAGAAATAAGATAGTAATTTTCAAAGAATCAGAGATAATGCATACGAAGGATATCGAAATAATGGGTTCACTAGCAACTTATTATGTGCTCTCGGGAGTACAATTCACTTTGCACTCCCGTGCGCGTGCACCACATTGTGTTGGATCTCAAATGGGATGTGCAATTTATATTGGGACAATATTCATTTTTCAGGGTGAAATATTAGTTTTTCATGGTGTAATATTCATTTTTCAGCAAATAATATTTTAAGCAGTGTACTCAATGTTAATTCTTTAAATACTTTTTTATTTCGGATATTGCAGATCAAAATCAAGTAAAAAAATGTTAAATGTTCACGATCATATTTGAGTAAGTAAAATTTATAAAAAATTCTGAAAATTCTTCTTTTTTGAATTATTGGATGTCCGTAGAAATTGTCAATTTATGCTAACAGTGAATATCAAATATTCATTTGAATATCACAATGTTTTTTGTTCAACATTAAATATCCAATTTTCAATATATGGTATTCATCCTCAAACGCGTGCTACCATATTTTCACTTTGTTAAGTGGTATGCACTTTATATGTATAGTATTCAATATTGTAGGAGTAATATTCATTTTGTGAAGAGTAGTATTTATTTGATCAACTTTTGAACTTATGAATTTTGAAATCAGTCCTTGACGAGTAACATACATTTTGTGTGTGATATTCAATTTCTTATGAGTAATATTCAGTATTCTCATTGTCTGGTTATAATCACTTCTTACACTAAATCATTTTACAAATGTATTATGGTTGCATAAATCAAATGTCTCCTCATCGTTTTTGATATTGAACATTAGCACCCTGTCACGTGCTGACTGTTTGACTCCCGCAAAGCTAGTCAACCCCGTGCGCCACTTGCTCAACAGTCCATCGTGAACAAGTCAGGCTTCCCCTTGACACACTCCTTGAGCTGATTATCTCACTTAGCAAGACACGTCCCTTGTGTCTAGCTCCCAAGTATTCGTCCTGGACGAATATGTTAGTGCGTTGGACAAATCCCGTTAGCCCTTAGCACTCAAGCCCCAAGTAGCACACCCCTTGTGCCCAAGTTATCCCCACACACTCACCCTCTCTAAGTTATGTGGAAGATGGTTGTTTGAAGTAACACAATGAAACACACAAGTGGTAGAGGGAATTGAACTCTATTAATGCTACACTTGCTTACAAAGGTGAATATTGTGCTCTCCAAATTATTCTGTACAAATGCCTCAAGGTGCCTATTTATAGGGATCCATCCTATAACATCAACTATTCTAGAATACTCCTAACCTCCTCAAATAGAGGGATCTAGATCCTAACTCCCTAGACCCTTTTAGAGAATACAACCAAGTATGTACATACAAGAATCTCCTAGATACATTCTAATATGTACTAGAACTATCATGAGTATTCTAGGAACATCCTTCCTAGAACACTCCACACACCCTAGAGAACTCTAGAGACATTCCTCTAGAATCCCCATGACAACACTAGACCATACTAGAACATTCTAGAGCCACTCACTCAAGAATATCCTAGCAACTTGCTCCATATTATTCCGGAACTTTCCGGAACGTCCCGTTCAACTCTAGACCTTTCAACGAGGTTCTAGAGCTTTCCACACTCTTCTAATATAGTAGGCAACCCCCATGTCAAGTTTGAGCCCATTTGGGGAAGTATAGCACTGCCGCCCTAAAAGTACTGCTTATCTGCATATCGAGTATTATCCTGCAGCACTAGTTTTTCCTTAAACTGCCTACTATAAGGGGGAGGGTGCTGCTTGACAGCCCACAAGCACCTCCCCCTGGGGATCCTTATGCCTATGCATAAGAACTATGGGTGGGACAAATAGTCGGTCCGTGACAACCCGCACAAAAGTATTCAAAAATGGCAATAATGTTCATATTGTTTTACATGATATTCATTATGTTATTTAATGACCTAAAAATTGAATATTACATTAATGGAATGTTATTGTTTCATTCAAAAAAAAATATATTCATGCATATTACATTATGAAAACATAGTATTTTAGTTTTAATAATGATATTTTAAGAAATATTCACTTTAAGCAAACTGAAAGAATTTTTAATGAATATTACATTCAAAAACCTGAATATTACATAGCGAAGAATGAATATTACATTGTATAAGATGAATTTTGGATCTCAACGATGATCTATGATGAATGGAAACATACAGTGTATGTAATTTATAGGGAATATCCAGCATAATATTAATTTTAGAGTATCCATTGAAGGAAAGTAAACATTTCATTCAATAAAATGAATACTACTTTGCGCAAAATGAATATTACATCGTGAAAACTGCATATATAGTTATGAAAATAGACTTAGTTTTAATATGGAATTTGAAAATTCTTTAGTGTATACATTTTGCATTGAAGGAAAAATGAATACTACATTATAAATAATGAATATTAGCATAATATCAAGCAAAATATTCACTTATCATGCTCTTATTTGATTAGTAGCATAATATTCATAATCAAAATACACATTTCCTCAACTAGGAACGTAACTAATGATGACTTCCTCCAAAAACCAATTCATAACGAAAAGTGAATGTTACTTTGGAAAGAATGAATATCATATGAAATACATATTTATTTGTTGAAAGTCTTCTGCAATTTCTGGTACAATTTCATAGTCATCTTCAATTTTTGATACCATATTCATCACTAATTAATACACATACTTATTTTTTGATAGTCTTCTTCAACTTATGTTTCGAATTGACTTACAATTTGAAAGTTTTTATTATTATGAAAATGGATAAAGAGATAATGAAAGAAAAAAAGTTTATGGACAATATGTGAGATTCATTGTATATCAATTATATGTATTTACATCACATGTTACTATATTTATACACCATTAACACTATAACCTCCAAGGAGTAGTGAATGCTCTCCATTATGTGAGGAATTACAAAGAATGTGAAAAGACATATTAAGTTACAAGTAGAGAGATGTAAAAGTCAAGTGTATGTTACAAAGATCTAGAAAACACATGGGGATAATGGACAGACATCCTAATATTCCATAACACTCCCCCTTGGATGTCCATTATTGAATAGTGTGCCTCATTAAAACCTTACTAGAAAAAACCCTATGGGACAAAAACCTAGTAGAGGAAAAAGAGTACATC
Source organism: Suaeda aralocaspica (assembly GCA_016808085.1). Taxonomy (NCBI): domain Eukaryota; kingdom Viridiplantae; phylum Streptophyta; class Magnoliopsida; order Caryophyllales; family Amaranthaceae; genus Suaeda; species Suaeda aralocaspica. The sequence continues at coordinate 3,583,301 of PYUH01000055.1, read as the reverse complement.
ACTTTCGTAATACGCTTTAGAATGTTGCCTCATTAAAAACCTCACCAGGAAAACCCAATGTGGGAAAAACCATGGTTAAGGGAAAAAGAGTGCAACATGTATATTCTCCCCCTGATGAATGCATAACTTGAGATCATTCAAAAACAATGAATCTATCTAATGCCCTTGGGTAACTTCTCACTTGAAGTAGAGTAACATTCAATTACTTGATAGTTGATCATTCCTGATTGAACTTCAATCTACAAATCTTCAATATAAAACATCTTTATATATTCTCCATACCGTTGAAAGTAATATATATGTTGTGTTGGACCATTACTTTATATTTGTTTCAGGTTGCCATAATTGATAAATGTACGCCTTCTTCGCAATTTAAAAGTTCTTCAATGGATTCAAAGCCAATTATCTCTCAAATACTCAAACTTCAGGTTGAGCGTTGACACTTTATTAGTCAGCAATACTCTTCAGGAGTTTGATAACAATGTCACCATTAAGGTGTCTAAAAATTTTCACATGGAACTTGAAGGACTAGTTATTTGAATATGTCTTACATAAGTTCTTCTGGAACTTTTATGCATCATTCACAACATGCTATTAGAACGCCTTTAAAATTTATATATATAATCACAAATGTATTTACATTTGAGTATATATTTCTTCATGTAACTCTCCATAGTGTTGTAAACACAACTTACTATATTATAGACAAAATTTCACATCACAACTATTATATAGATTTAGTGCATGTAATATGATCAGATGTAAAATCTATACTAACAATATTTTAAACATAAAACACAAATATAATAAGTGGTGCATTTAACCACTAACTAAACATGCAATATATAATGTGTTTACCTACGACTCACACATGCATTTAAAAGTAAGACTCGAAAATGCAAAATACTATATAGTGCGGATTTCAAAGTCCATTGCCGGACTTCTAGTCCTTGATGATCATCATTATTCACATTCATTGGACTTCAGGTCCATGATAAGTTTGAAAGATTATTAATATGTCGACATCAAATTGGATCTATTTTAGATCTCTATTTTCTAATCCACTCAGCTCATTTTGCATATGCATATAATTCATTGGTTCCATCATTTTATATACCGGTATCATCATATTCTTCAAGATGTAATTTGTAAGCTATTTTACAATAATATCTGAATATATTTCCCATTTGGTACCATAACTTTAAAATGCTTATATTATAGGTCATCTATTATAATTCAGATATTTATATCACTTTTAGGGTATACAGTATGGTATTAATATCTTATTGCACTTTTAAAAGTGTCAACTGTAACATCTTGCCATGCATCAAATCTTTAGTTTGGAATCGATCATACAAAATACGCTTCAGGTGTAGTGATTTGAGTAAAATTGGCAAGCTTTATCCCAATGTACACATATGATATGACCAAAATTTATTTCTGTTTGCCTCTAAAATTACCATTACAATGATCGTCAATTTTCAATTTTTCCAACTTACCCTATTTCTTATCCCCCTAAGTTGGTAAAATATCTCATATATAGAGGCATCACAATTCTTGACCAACTTAGTATACATATTTGCAATATTCATTTCATTGGGAGGATCTTATATAGTCAACAAAATTTATCTCTCAGAAAAATTATATTAAAAACTTTTATCTCTTCTAGAGAACAATTTTAAAAAAAAAATCATTTTTTAATTTATTGTACGTTGCATTATACATATGCATTTATCATTAAATCTTCCATGATGTTATTCTCTTCAGGAGATCAATATTAATGGGGAGATAATATACGTTGTGCAGTTGACTTTATGTTTTTTCCATTTCTTATCTGCTGACATACAATAGCCCCAATATCATCAAGAGAATTGTTACACAAATATAAGCTTGCTTGTAATTTCAAGGTGTCGATCTTCAGGATCATTAGGAACTTTGATACTATGATACTAATTACTCAATATTTTCACATACAATTTGGATTTAAAGAGCCTATGATCATCAAATAATATACGATATTTTAGTGAACTTCTGGTTATATATTACACTTTCGTATAAAAATTTATTCAACACCAAAATATATCATCTATTGAATATTTCTTCAATACAAATCATTAAAAAGTACAATTCAAATATAGCTCAATCTCCAATGTTATGTCTTGCCATTCAATTTATTTCATATATCTCTCATTGAGAGAGCTTCAGCACATTATAAAATGAAACTTTAGGTTTTCACGTAACGGGTATTTATTAAACCCGGATGACCTATTGAATTATCACATGCAATCGCTTTTCCAACACCAGTGATTACTTCATTAGATATACTACTTTATGCATGGCCATGAATATGATGTGATATAAAAATAATATGTTTTTGTATTTTCTCTTGGCAAGACAATCGACTAAAATTTGATCCAATAATAACTCATACTCTGCTGGAGTATTAAGTAAGATCTTGATACATACATATGAATCTTGTCAGGCTTTTCATACTCTTCCAGAGCCTCTTATATAATCATAGACAATATGAATTTCACTAACAATGGTCGCTTCCAGAAATCTAATGGGATTTAAACTTCTCCAAATTTGTCATTGTCAATAGTTGCTCCTTTCTTACACAATTCAAGCGTGTTTTAGATTGATTAGAAATTGGTGTCGTCCTTCTGGGACATAAATTTTAAATGGATCATATAGAACTGGTTTATAGTCAATGAAAAATTTCATATCCATCTTCAGGATGGTATCATATAAAATATTTAATTATCGTGTGACCACTTCCATTAGATTAATTGTTGATATTTACGTTAATGTACGTATCAAACTGACCATGAAATATATTCTTTTATTCATGTGCAATAAAGTAATCGAATAAATATTATCTCCTCCTAAACTTTAGCTTACTTACAAGTGGGGGCATGATATTAATCCAACAACCTATAAATCCATTGCACCTTTAGCCGTGGATTCTTGTAGCAAATTAAAGCATGTATCAAGCACAACAAATGATTCTTATGAAACTCTTATTTGTTTCATTTGCCCAATTATATAAATCTTTATATAAAAATTTTCAAATAATATTCTCTCAATTTATATTGATACGATTTATATTCTCTCAATTTTAGTTATTATATTAATGATCTTGAAATTTATAGAATGCATGATTTGAATAAGTATGATTAATATAACTTCAAGATAGATATATTAAGTGAGATGAATATTAATCGTATCAATCGATAAAAACGAATGTTAAAATGATGCAATACATATAAAATTTAAAAAACTAGGACAAACAATTCAAAGCTTATGTTACTAATTCAAAAGGAAAACAAAAATAATAGAATAATATTAGTAATTACTAATTACATAAAGCATCATAACTCATAAGTATTTAACATACAAGTAATAGTCATTATTTTCAATGCAGATTTAACTTGGTAATTTAAGTCACAAATATGGTATGTAGTAATAAAACTTTACAAGTTATTAAATTACGTTAATTTCGGCAATTGAATGCTATTACTTTTCCCATATGCTATATAATGTCTATCTTCTCCAATTTCCATTGTTACATATACCAGTGTATATATAATTTGCTACATACTACACCTCTAATTATCGACTCATTGTTCCATTCCACTGAATCTGTCATTTAAGTTCGTGCTGATAACGTATTATGAAAATTGATAAAGAGATAATGAAAGAAGAAAAGTTTATGGACAATATGTGAGATTCATTGTATATCAATTATATGTATTTACATCACATGTAACTATATTTATACACCATTAACACTATAACCTCCAAAGAGTAGTAAATGCTCTCCATGAGGAGTTACAAAGAATGTGAAAAAACATACTCCCTCAATACTTTTTTAGTTGCTACATATAGAGTTTTAGCACTATTCAAGTTGCAACTTTGACTTGATTTAGTGCTTAATATGTAAGGAAAAATATAGTCATATGGGATCTTATTTGATTTGTCTCAATATATACTTTCCAAATATCTAATTTTTATAATTTTCTATTGTATCAAACTCGAGATATTAAAATTATAAGTTGCGTCTTGGATGATGCGAAAAAGCAAATGTAGCAACTAAAAAAATTCGGAGGTAATATTAAGTTACAAGTAGAGAGATGTAAAAGTCAAGTGTATGTTACAAAGATCTAGAAAACACATGGGAATAATGGACAGACATCCTAATATTCCATAACATTTATCAATATCTTTGATTTTTGTGGAAAAAATTCATGAGATCTTCTATTGTGATGAGAGAGAAAGTAAAAAACAAAGAACAGAAAAATTAAAGCAAATGAGAGTAGAAAAAAATTAAAAAAGAGATAATGTGGGAAACAATCTAGAAAAAAAAAGAGAATGAAGGTATATACAGGTGAGGGGGAGTGTTTTCGTAAATATACTTATGGGAGTAGGATATAACAATTGGGGTTCACTACCATATTCATTATAAGATAACACTCGACGAGTCATCGTCACCACAATTAAAAAAACATTAGTAGGTCTCTTGAATATACCGTTTCTGCAACAAAGTTAAAAGCTCCTTAATATAACAGAAAAAATTGCCCCAAATGGAAAGTACATTTGGGAAGTCAGCCATGAGATATACTACAAATCACGAAAGAAGAAGATATCGATCGAATCCACAACTTCATAGGTATAGAATTCACACCTTCACCTATCGATACTACATTAACAAGTTTACATAAAAAAGATCTACTATGGAAGTTCGGGTTAACAATGGCTTCAAGACTAACAATTTGAATTCTGCTAATCAAAGCAGATCATCTCAACCTCATTTTCCCCTGCACATAAATAGGATAAACCATTATAAAAAATCTATAACAAAACAGTGAAGTAAAAACTGACATGGTACGCAAAAGATAAGTAAAAAACTACTTACGTATTCATCATCAGAGTAATGTTGTCTCCTTTCAGAAGGATTCTTCCTAAAACCAAAAAAAACAGTGAATAGAAAGCTCAAGTGAAGATAAAGTAATAAGATGTCGGAGTATAAAGAAACTAGAGCAAAAGCTGCGTGTTTTACCTAGTGATTTTCTTGTCTTCTTTTTAACATTCACCTCTTCCGCATCATCAAGAACTAAATTCATGTACTCATCAAAGCCCTACAAAAGTAATCAAGAACCAACATATAATCAATACAAAAGATGCCTCTTAGAGAATCAGAGAATTGTACCAGCAGCAAATTTTGACAAATAAAGGTTCTGAGATGGAAGCCACATACTTCTGCACTCGGGACCATTAAGACATTGATCAACCAAAATACTTTATACAACAATTTATACAGAGACCTCCGCTTTTAAATTAGATATAGGAGTAAATAAAAATTTCAATCAATATTACTTTCCAGCATCCTGCCTGATCAAAATTTAAAAAGATCAGCTCAATACTAAAATGGTCAATTGGTCAAAAGGTGAAACAATGCCTAAAATTGTTTCCTCAGCATTAGTTCTGGTACTACCTCAACATGTCCCATTATCTTCACTACATCAATCAGGTCAAAGCTAATATACTACTAGAATCTATGTTATTTACTTATTACTATCTGTTCCCAATTACAATGACAACATTGACATGTCACCCCCAATAACAAAAAGGGAACATTTATATGAAACTACCAGTCTACCGCTTTATCTAGATAAGAGGAAATCAGGAAATGTAGAGAATTGGAGGGAAACAGAAAAGAGGGGAACAAGTCCCTTTGGATAAGACAATAAGAGTCGGTGGGAAGAAATGGGAGTGGATATCGATAAAGACCACGCCTTCAAAATTGAGAGCTTTAGAAGGAAATGAAGCTCAGCAACACCCTCACTTTCATCTCTCTCTCTCTCTCTCTCTCTCTCTCTCCCCACCCCCCCCCCCCCCCCCCCCCCC
>PYUH01000055.1:3555775-3573649 GCA_016808085.1 Suaeda aralocaspica | reverse complement strand
AGAAATTGGTGTCGTCCTTCTGGGACATAAATTTTAAATGGATCATATAGAACTGGTTTATAGTCAATGAAAAATTTCATATCCATCTTCAGGATGGTATCATATAAAATATTTAATTATCGTGTGACCACTTCCATTAGATTAATTGTTGATATTTACGTTAATGTACGTATCAAACTGACCATGAAATATATTCTTTTATTCATGTGCAATAAAGTAATCGAATAAATATTATCTCCTCCTAAACTTTAGCTTACTTACAAGTGGGGGCATGATATTAATCCAACAACCTATAAATCCATTGCACCTTTAGCCGTGGATTCTTGTAGCAAATTAAAGCATGTATCAAGCACAACAAATGATTCTTATGAAACTCTTATTTGTTTCATTTGCCCAATTATATAAATCTTTATATAAAAATTTTCAAATAATATTCTCTCAATTTATATTGATACGATTTATATTCTCTCAATTTTAGTTATTATATTAATGATCTTGAAATTTATAGAATGCATGATTTGAATAAGTATGATTAATATAACTTCAAGATAGATATATTAAGTGAGATGAATATTAATCGTATCAATCGATAAAAACGAATGTTAAAATGATGCAATACATATAAAATTTAAAAAACTAGGACAAACAATTCAAAGCTTATGTTACTAATTCAAAAGGAAAACAAAAATAATAGAATAATATTAGTAATTACTAATTACATAAAGCATCATAACTCATAAGTATTTAACATACAAGTAATAGTCATTATTTTCAATGCAGATTTAACTTGGTAATTTAAGTCACAAATATGGTATGTAGTAATAAAACTTTACAAGTTATTAAATTACGTTAATTTCGGCAATTGAATGCTATTACTTTTCCCATATGCTATATAATGTCTATCTTCTCCAATTTCCATTGTTACATATACCAGTGTATATATAATTTGCTACATACTACACCTCTAATTATCGACTCATTGTTCCATTCCACTGAATCTGTCATTTAAGTTCGTGCTGATAACGTATTATGAAAATTGATAAAGAGATAATGAAAGAAGAAAAGTTTATGGACAATATGTGAGATTCATTGTATATCAATTATATGTATTTACATCACATGTAACTATATTTATACACCATTAACACTATAACCTCCAAAGAGTAGTAAATGCTCTCCATGAGGAGTTACAAAGAATGTGAAAAAACATACTCCCTCAATACTTTTTTAGTTGCTACATATAGAGTTTTAGCACTATTCAAGTTGCAACTTTGACTTGATTTAGTGCTTAATATGTAAGGAAAAATATAGTCATATGGGATCTTATTTGATTTGTCTCAATATATACTTTCCAAATATCTAATTTTTATAATTTTCTATTGTATCAAACTCGAGATATTAAAATTATAAGTTGCGTCTTGGATGATGCGAAAAAGCAAATGTAGCAACTAAAAAAATTCGGAGGTAATATTAAGTTACAAGTAGAGAGATGTAAAAGTCAAGTGTATGTTACAAAGATCTAGAAAACACATGGGAATAATGGACAGACATCCTAATATTCCATAACATTTATCAATATCTTTGATTTTTGTGGAAAAAATTCATGAGATCTTCTATTGTGATGAGAGAGAAAGTAAAAAACAAAGAACAGAAAAATTAAAGCAAATGAGAGTAGAAAAAAATTAAAAAAGAGATAATGTGGGAAACAATCTAGAAAAAAAAAGAGAATGAAGGTATATACAGGTGAGGGGGAGTGTTTTCGTAAATATACTTATGGGAGTAGGATATAACAATTGGGGTTCACTACCATATTCATTATAAGATAACACTCGACGAGTCATCGTCACCACAATTAAAAAAACATTAGTAGGTCTCTTGAATATACCGTTTCTGCAACAAAGTTAAAAGCTCCTTAATATAACAGAAAAAATTGCCCCAAATGGAAAGTACATTTGGGAAGTCAGCCATGAGATATACTACAAATCACGAAAGAAGAAGATATCGATCGAATCCACAACTTCATAGGTATAGAATTCACACCTTCACCTATCGATACTACATTAACAAGTTTACATAAAAAAGATCTACTATGGAAGTTCGGGTTAACAATGGCTTCAAGACTAACAATTTGAATTCTGCTAATCAAAGCAGATCATCTCAACCTCATTTTCCCCTGCACATAAATAGGATAAACCATTATAAAAAATCTATAACAAAACAGTGAAGTAAAAACTGACATGGTACGCAAAAGATAAGTAAAAAACTACTTACGTATTCATCATCAGAGTAATGTTGTCTCCTTTCAGAAGGATTCTTCCTAAAACCAAAAAAAACAGTGAATAGAAAGCTCAAGTGAAGATAAAGTAATAAGATGTCGGAGTATAAAGAAACTAGAGCAAAAGCTGCGTGTTTTACCTAGTGATTTTCTTGTCTTCTTTTTAACATTCACCTCTTCCGCATCATCAAGAACTAAATTCATGTACTCATCAAAGCCCTACAAAAGTAATCAAGAACCAACATATAATCAATACAAAAGATGCCTCTTAGAGAATCAGAGAATTGTACCAGCAGCAAATTTTGACAAATAAAGGTTCTGAGATGGAAGCCACATACTTCTGCACTCGGGACCATTAAGACATTGATCAACCAAAATACTTTATACAACAATTTATACAGAGACCTCCGCTTTTAAATTAGATATAGGAGTAAATAAAAATTTCAATCAATATTACTTTCCAGCATCCTGCCTGATCAAAATTTAAAAAGATCAGCTCAATACTAAAATGGTCAATTGGTCAAAAGGTGAAACAATGCCTAAAATTGTTTCCTCAGCATTAGTTCTGGTACTACCTCAACATGTCCCATTATCTTCACTACATCAATCAGGTCAAAGCTAATATACTACTAGAATCTATGTTATTTACTTATTACTATCTGTTCCCAATTACAATGACAACATTGACATGTCACCCCCAATAACAAAAAGGGAACATTTATATGAAACTACCAGTCTACCGCTTTATCTAGATAAGAGGAAATCAGGAAATGTAGAGAATTGGAGGGAAACAGAAAAGAGGGGAACAAGTCCCTTTGGATAAGACAATAAGAGTCGGTGGGAAGAAATGGGAGTGGATATCGATAAAGACCACGCCTTCAAAATTGAGAGCTTTAGAAGGAAATGAAGCTCAGCAACACCCTCACTTTCATCTCTCTCTCTCTCTCTACTCTATCTCCCCCCCCCCCCCCCCGACCCTCCCTCTATCCTTTGGTCTTGCCATCCAATGATCCAAATAAAACACAAGCTTAATTTGAACAAAATGTCATAATCACCAATATTAAAGTTCATGACAACTATGCCAATCAAAGCCGAAAGCATTATCTCCACATATTTATGATTGGGTTATTTGACTAATACTACACTACAGTTGTGGAGCTACTTTAAGTCTTGAATCAAAATGACGATAATGTTAATGAGAATTCAGTTTCTTTGTCTCTGGCATTATTTGATTGAGCCTTTTAATCTCTTTGCTTTACAGAAGGTAGATTAAAAGAAGGGTGAATGATCTACCAGCTTTTGCACAAATTTGTTGAGTTCCCTGAATTCCCTGTTCAATCAGTTCCTACTTCCTACCTACATGAGCTGTCAAAATTCACAATTTCAGCAAAATTATGGTCAAATGCCTACCATCTGCCCCAATCAAAACGATATCTTGCCTACTTTACCAAATTCCTCCAATCTTCCATCTTGTTCCACACAAGCAATCGCCTACTCTTCCTAGTTCCTACACAAAAGCGTATATAGAGCAAAGGAGAACAATGAAAGGTCAATTGTCACATGAAGGAAGAGAAGAGAGGTATTCTGATTCAAACAAAAAGACAACAATGTGAGACACTGCTGGGAAGGAAAGCAGAGCATCAATAATTACATTTGGTTTACTAGTCACCGGCCCACCACAACCATAAACCACCATACATTGTCATCTGTTATGATGTATTTACCTCTAATATAGTGGTTTTCTACACCAAATCAAGATCAGATAACTTAGTCTACAGTTGCTGATTCTGAGTTCTTGACAACAAATACTTTTTGTAGTAGCTATAATGAGTATCTACGGATTTATAACAAAGCATAGTTTTGCGCTTTTACTGCAATCAATAAATCTAACCAAACAAAAAAAAATCGACAGCAGCTATTCTGTAAGGATCGCTGCAGGTTACAAAGTGCCCAAAAAATCCTTTTCATTTCCCCTTTTCATATTGCTCTCCATTGCACCACACAAAATAAACAAACCAAAAGCTTTCTCATAAGAACAAAGTAAAGGGACATAAACCAAAATGAATGTGAAAATTTTCAACCAGATCACAGGATAAATCACAATTCTTCCCTCATATCCACCAAAAACTAAAGTGCAACCAACAAATTAAAACATTAACGCAATGTATTCGCCAACACGACTTCCATCAGCAAACACAAAAGGAATTACATTGTACATGAACTTCAACGAAGCTTTCTCTGCATACCAAATTACCCACCCAGCTTGCAATACATTGTATAAAGACATTGACAGCAAACTACAACCTTGCTAATCTGTCTCGTCTCCATAATTAATGCTGCTGATCTAAGAAGCTTTCTCTTAAATAAAGGTATATAAACAAAAAGAATTATGAAAATGTCAAACCAAGTTACCAGATAAACCCTCTCCAATAACAAATATAAATAAGCTTCCTCTTTCTCACTACCAAGCAAAAGGGGGAAAGAGCAAGTAAAGAAAGATTAAAATAGAGATATATATAGCCGAATGTTACTAATCCTGTGAGGTTAATCCACAATTCAACTCCATATCAACTAGTCCACAGATTAGATACTTCCCCTATTTCTAGTCTAGACCACAGCAATTTCTTTTATCTAAAAAGATGTCGATAGCTGCACTATTTGAAGACTAAACCATACCATAATGCATAGAGGGTTTGAAATTAAGCTTCCATTATAGAGTTACTCTCAACACATAATGAACTTTTGAATAAGAAGGACATAGAATGTCATTTCTCAACAAAGTTCATAACATAATAAAGTCATACACTAATGGTGCATGACTTGTACTAGAAAATCAAGGGTTAATCAAGTCACACAAAAACTTTGAAATGTTGAGTTTTACAGAGAATACTAAATTTCCTTTATCCTCGTTCTCTTTCCTGTGACCAGGTTTACAAGAGTTTATAAAGAAATGTGCCTAGACTTCACATACAAATCAGCAAATGTATGTCATGAAGCGAAAAGCCAACAAATATAAACACCCAACTGGATAGATTCTACTTCACACCCTAAACTGAGCATAATGAGATAAATGACAGCAACGGTAATTCAAACATAACAAAAAATCTTGATAAGAAAAATAGGCTTACAATAATGCGCCCTTCAATCCTTGCATCCTTCTGCTCAAACAGCCATATCTGAATACGAGCTTTCTAAAATGCAATCAAACAAGTCAAAACTCTGAGCAAAATACAAAATGAAATAAACAATGATAATCAGAATTGGCATAGCAAAGAGCTTAGGGCTTACACTTTGAAGAAACCTGAAGATCAGGTTCTGCAAGAAGAAAAAATCCGGGTAAAAATGTAACAATGTGTTAGAAAAGAATATATAAGAAAAATAAAAATAAGGAACCAATTCATATTTAAACAGAAATAAAGAAGCAACGAAATTACAATAGGTTGGGTCATAATCCTCTGGACTTTAGTGCTCGCCATTGTTGCTGCTGTTTTCAAGCCTGTCCCTGAGCAATCAAATTCAACTCAAGTGTCAACTTAGACTCGAAAAAACAAATGAATTCTTCTCGCTTAAAAATAAAAACATTCTAGTAGAGAAATCGTCGATCATAATGTTTCACAACATCAGTAATTAATTAATTTATCAAACAACCTAGAAAAAGCAACAAACAGCAACAATAGACATTCACGTAGCGAAAAAACACAGAAATTCTTCTTGCTTAAGAAAATTCACGAGATTCTAGTGGCGAAATAGTCGATTACAATGTTCCGCAACATCAGAAATCTAGCTAAAAAGCAACAAACAGCAACAATGGACATTGTAGTAGCAAAAAAAAACACATAAATTGTTGTCACTTAAGAATATTAACGACATTATAGAAGCAAAATCGTCGATTATAATGTTCCACAATATCAGTTACTCAATTAGTCATATTATCTAGCTAAAAAAACGGCAGCAATTAATCTAGTAATACATGATATAAGCAGCAATAAAATTGGTGAAAAATAGAGGTAAATAAGTGCAAAATAACAGCAACAATGAAATTAAACAAAAGCAAAGAAGTAAAAAACAGCAAAAAGTAAGCGATAAACAAATGCAATTTCAATATCAATATTATCGAAAGAAATTGAAGAAAAATTGCAGAATTAAAGGAACGAAAAAATTTAACCTAATTTTGAAGTTTCAAAAGATGAAAGAGAAGAGTTCGAAAAGAGATAAAATACAGGGAAGAAGAGTTGATGGTTTACCGGTGAGATGAGGAGGCGGCGACGGAGCTACGGTGGCGGTGAAACTGAGTATGTGAGAAATATATAGAGAGAGAGTGTGTTGGAAGTTGGTATTAGGGTTTATTGAGAGAAGTGAGTGTTAGGGGGCGTTTGGTTCACGAAATATAGGTATGAGGTATGGGTTTAGAATGACTAATACCCATACCATGTGTTTGGTTGGCAAAAGTATGGATTTTAAACCCATACCTCAAACCCATGAGGTATGGGGTTTAGAAACCTTGGGGGGAGGTGGGTTTGGGCCATTCCATTCCCTTAGGTATCAAATAAAAGGAGGGAAAGAAGAGAGAGAAAAGCCAAATTGCCGCCATTGTGAAGAGTCTCCTGCCGCCATATCATTTCATCCTTGAGCAGCAAATCTTCAACTTCATCCAGGTAATTTATTTACTTATTTTTACATTAATTTAAATAAAAATTGAAAACTTGTTCTTATTTTATGATATTTATTCATTTTTACATTCTCTTCTTCCCCAAATTTGTTGTATAATAATTGACAGTCATAGCATAATTCTGAGTTTCTGACCATTATTATTCATAACTATCCTTCATTGTATGAATTAGATTGCTTTATTTTATGAAATTAGATACGAAATTAAATTCAATAAGGTCAAAGTTAGAAATCTAAATTGCGGCAACCGCAAAACTCCTTCGTGTAATTAGCAAAAATCCAATACGAAGTACTTTAAATTTCATCCAAATCAAAACCTTTGTTTGCTTCCTGAAATTAGCAAAATATTGAAATTTTGAAGAGACGATGAGGAGTAATAAAGCTCATGCATATACAAACAACTAAAATAGATAAATCATCACTAAGCTAATTATTTTTCCTTCATCTGACTAGTAGTTTTGTTAAACAGAGAAGCAAGACTCTGACTATGAGTATAGCTTAAACAAATAAAGCTTTAATTAATAATTAATGGCACTAATTAGGTAGTATTATATTCTTGCACGTATTTTTCTTTTGTGTTGTCATAGAATTATTGCATTCCTTTTCCTTTTAATTTGGCTTGTGTATATTGCTAGTAGTTTTGTTGTAATTCTGGGTAAATAATATTTTTTTTACTACAGTCATATTGATATGATATGAAAGACAAATTATCTAAGTTGATAGGTACATATATAGACTCTATAAACACATAAATCATACCCATCTAATGTCAACACTAATCAATCTATAGGGTAATCCTTTTTATTATGTTGTGCTTTTACAGAAATGGAGTCATGTGGACTATCCCTGGTAAGGAAGAAGAGAAAGCGACAAACAGAACTACTTGTAACTTTATTGGTTATAATAAATATCATGATCCTCATGTATTTTGTGCTACGTAGTTTAGGTGTAACTCTACATAGAATACACCGAAATAGAGATAAGAAACGTAATAGATTAGTTAATTTAAACTCGTTGATTAGAGATAGTGATGTTGCTTGTAGGAGTGAATTGCGTATGCATTGACAATTTGCCAAATTTGATGGTTTATGGATTTGTTTTATTTGAATAATTGTTAATCACTGGGAATTTATTTAGGATTTTTGAGTGTTAGCTTTAATATTATTAAATAATTATTTCAAATAAACAAAATTTGAATTTTTTATCTGAAGTATTGCAATTGCGTTGTAGTTTTTGTTCTTAGAGAATTGGTTTTGCTATTTTCAATCGTAGTTTATATAAATATAATGACATTGGTTAGAATATAACATGGTATTTGTCCTAAAATTAAATATGTTATTAATTAAAATAAAGATTAATGAAAAAAATAGAGTTGATTCCTCATTCCAATAATTTTTAAACCAAACAACATGTAAGGGGATGAGATTTCATTCCAGAATTGAACCAAACACAAGGTATTAAGTATCAAGTTCCAACTCGATACCTCTCTAACCCCATTCCTCATTCCAAACCCATACCACTTTGCGAACCAAACGCCCCCTTAATGGAAAGGTGGAGTCTAAATTTCATGTGACGCATTTGGGTTCCTAAGTACGGGTTGTGTAAAAAATTCCGATTCTAAATTTTCGATTTAGTTTTTTGAATTTCTGCTCTGAAAAATCGGATATCTGCACCGGATTTTTTTAATTGATCTGAATCAGAATGGTATTTTTAAAATCCGGATTTCGGATTTTTAAATTCCGGATTTTTAAGGAAAACATAAACCAGAAAATCTGATATATCCGGTTTTCCGATCCTTTTTTTATTTAAGGAAAACGAGGTTTTTATTTGGTTAGAAAAAAACCGGATTTGGAATTCCGGATTGAATACGGAATGCATTTTTCGATTCTGAAAAATCTAGCTATCCGGTTTTCCAGATTGGAAAATTTTCGGTATCCGGTTTTGCACACCCTTAACTCAAGTGTGTTCTGGCGAAAGCCAAGTTTTATGTGCAGCAGGTTGCACCATTAAATAATGGTGCGATTATGGATGTGAAAATTGCTCTTTTGTTATGGGTTCTATAGTAGTGGAAACATAGTAATGAGCGATAGTTACATATGATGGTTATCCACTTGAACAATAATAGTTACGTTACTCACATTCAACATTTCAACATTTATTTGAAAAACTTCTTACTTATATGAATTGTAATGGTTCATTATTTGAACTGTATCGATTACTTATTTGAATAATGATTGATGGTTATTTCTTAAATATATAGAGACTATTATTAAATGTCAAATTTTCCAAAACTACCTACGAAATGTCATTTTTTGGAAACAACTACCTATTAAACATGTTATTTTACAAAACTACCTATTAAAATACTTTCGACTTGGTAGCATTATATATCTTGACAGATTTTACTCTATTTTCATATGTTTGGGCCCACATCTAACCATTTCCCTCCTTTTTTTGTTAACTATTCACAATTTCCCTTTTTTTTCTCCAAGCTCCGATATATAACAGTAATTCACATCTAATTTTTTTTATTCCTCAGTCAAAGCTCACAATTGTTTGTTCTCCATTACTAAGGTCCTTGAAGTTCAATCATCTTGAAGTTGTTAGCGACGGGTAAAATCCTTTCCTTCCCTAATTTCTGAAAAGCTCCAATTTTTAGGGTTCATATATATATATTGCAATTTTTTCATTTGATTTGGGAAAAATATTCAAGTTTCTTTCTTTAACCCAAATTTTTTGCTTGTTCTTGTTTCAAGGATGCCACCTTCTTCCTTTCACTCTGCCCATCCTACCCCCACCCACTATAATTGCAGAATCCCTGTTGTGAGAAGGCAATCATGGACCTCCCAAAATCTAGGAAGATGATTCGCTTCTTGCAAGTTCTACAATCCTGATGGTACTTGGCATGGTTGTCATTACTTTGAGTGTATTGATTCCGAGATGACAAAGTGGCAAAGAAATATCATTAACCAATTGTTGCTTGAAAAAAAAACTTGTTGAGAAAGACAAGGAACTTTTGAAGGCAAAAGTCTGCACCTTGGTGGATCAAAAGTCTAATTTGCTTGGTGACATAGAAAAAATTAGACTCAAAATAAATAAAAAATTGAATGTTGATAAAAAAAGCTAAAAAGTAAAGGCTACAACATCAGGCCTTACATGCTTCTGTTGGTTGTTGTGGTAGCTTGTGTCTTTGCATTTGGAATTAACATATGATGTGAAAACAATGTCTACTATGACAAAGACAATTTCTAGCATGACATTGATACACATATTACCTACTTTTAAATGCCCAATTTGCACTCACGTGCCTTATAATCACATTTTTTTAAAACAGTGTTTTGTTTTGCACTCAAGTTGTAAAGACAATATTTGTGTGTGTGTGTGTTTCAAAACACATTTCTTGTAGATATATAAAAATTTAGATTAATATAAATGAACAATACAATACTTAATAAAATTTAAAACAAACAATGCAATTACTAGTTGTGGCACCGTGCGCGGTTACGTTTGTAATTATAATGTTCAGATTTTTATGAATCATAGTCGGTGCTTTTCAATATAATCCTTGTGTAATGTACACATAGTTGTAATTTGGTTTTAAAAGATTAGGTTTTGTTCTTCTCCCTCTGTTTTTTTATATACACCTTTTAAAGTTAAATTGAAATAAATAAATAAAAACTGAGGGGAATATTACATATATCGTGTATAGTAATATAGTGTTACCCCAAAATATCAATGAATCGCAATATAATAGTGTCCCGAAATCAATATGAATGTTTGTGTGCATAATAGTATCCTAATGTAATTATTTTTTTTTTCGATAGGCATAGTTTGTAGTGCTAATAAATGAATAATGAAATGGTAAAGAAGACTATCATACATAAGTTGTAGCAACAAACCAAGGTTACAGTTCTAGCAAAAATTTGATCATTAAGTTGCCTACAGAACTACCTAACATGCATCAACTTTCAAAATCCATAAAAGAACAACATCTCCTAGACCAAAATGTTCAATAGCCTAGAAAATGGAAGCAAAATCGTCATTTGAATGATCTTTTTTTTTTTTGGTAAAATGTAAGATATTTTATTACAAAAAAGAGATAATTACAACCTAAATAACTACTAAGGCAAACTGACTCAGATTGCACAAAGTAGTCCAAAAAAGCTCAGCAATACAAAAGACTAAACAAAACCTGAACAATACAAACAAACCCAAAAAAAAAAAAAAAAACAGCTTTAAACTTAGCACACTATAGCATCCAGCCTGCTCACCAACAATCTGGTCTGCACAGCAGCCCTACAAACATCTAAAAACAAAACCAGGCAGAACAGACCATCACAAACTGCAAAACTGCATTGCTGATCTGCAATCTGATCAGAACAGAACAAACAGCTACACAACTGAATTCACCAAAACAAACAACTGAATTTGAGTGAAAAAACTGCAATACGGCAACAGCTACACACCAGAACAACAGCAGCAAATCCAACCACACAGCACCTTCAAAAAACCACTGAGTTCACCCACCACAGTTCCATACACAAACTACAGCACAGCTCAGCAGCAAAACAGCCTATAGACTGTCAAAACCACCAAACCAACCCAAGAAGGTTGTCAACAAGACAAGACCCCAGCACAGGACCAGAGCCACCATGATTGCAGCATATCAGTCCCATCACCATACCTGCAGCTATAAGCAGCATAGCAGCAGTCACCCACAAACAAAACCAGTAGCTTCAACAAAAACTGTCACCACCAGCCATCTCAACACACACTTCAACCAAACTGCAAACAGCAGTGTTCAGCTGCACCACAACCACTAAAAAAACTAAACCATACCCTGCTTACCACCACAACCACCAGAACAAAGACAAGCAGCTCACCATCACCTCAACAAACCCTGACACCACACAACACCAACCAAAACCTGCAACAGCCAGCTAAGCACCCACAAAACAGCAACAACCCAACAGACCCTTCACAAACTTCAACTGCACAGCCAAGCTTCCAAACAGCAACCAGACAGCAACAAAATTGCACACATCTGCAATATAGCAGCAGCAACTCAGAGAACAATAACAGCAAAACCAGCCACACAGCACCTCCAAACTACACAACCCAGGAGCTGCACAGCTCTGCTGCACTACAGCACCACCAGAACCTGCACAACAAAACACAGCAAAAAAACAGCAGCAGTTACACCCTCCAAACTACACTCTTTACAAAGCCAAAACTACTGCACAACAGCCTCCACCACACAGCAGACAAAACAACAATCATCAAACAAAAACCAAATAAAACACTGCAGCTCCCAACATATCCAGATCAGCACACAATAAACAACCAAATCTGAATGTGATCAGATTAGCTACATTGTAATTTCTGTAAAAACTCAAAATTAGCAGCCTTCCACTTCCTTTTATCCACATGCACCAATCTCAAACAAACCTCCTGCTTAATCAGCCTGCAAACCCTATCCTGTGTCCTGGTTTTACAATGCCAAAGAACCATGTTCCTAGTGACTTACAAAGGTGAGAGGTTTGAAAACTTCCGCCATGACTATTGCCCTTCTTCGCAACCTTTACTTCTACATTTTATTGAAGAAGATGATGAGTATCCTTCATTTCAATTCATTGTTGAAGCTCTAGATTTTCCAAAAATATGAAGATTTAGAGCTATAGTGATTTAATTTGATTAATGAATTGGTTTGAAGAACGTAAGGTAACTAATATAATTATGTTATTGTATTTATGATTGACATTTTGTGAGCGAGAGACGAACCAACATGCTAGCATAAGCAGCTAAATCGATCAAGATGGAATTCCCCAATTGAACTCAGATGAAAAACCAAACCAACCTTAATTCAAATTCAATTTAATTCAAAACCACCTTAAAATGAGTCCAACAATTCAACTTAGATGAAATACAACTTAGATGCAATTAAATTCAACAATTCAAACCTGATGAAATCAATTCGACATAGCCAACCTCCACCATTGAGAAACAGAGTTTTCAAGCAAGCTCAATGCATAAATTCTGAATTCTTCCGTGCTGAAACTCTAAAATTCAGAAAAGAACACAACAATTTCAGAATGAAGACCCTAACGTACAAAAATTGAAATCCTAAAATAAGATGAAGTAAATTATGATGAGTGAGCACATGAGTGAATTAGGGATGGATTGAAAACCAACTATTCTGAACAGAGTAATCAAATTCAAAACCCTAAACCAACCCCCTAAAGTTCGAAAACCCTAATAAAAAATTCAGAATGATATGCAACAAACCGTAACAAAAACAATCACATTAACAAGAATCAAACAGATCCAATTCCAAACCCTAACCAAATGCCTAAAAACCGTGTTTATACCCCCAAAAAATCCAAAATTCAGAATTAAATTCTATAAACCCTAATTAAAATAATCAAAAGCCTTTCCAGATTAATCAACACGAAAAACAAATATTTTGAACAGATTAATGAACTCGAAAAATCCAAATATCCTGAACAGAGCAATCTACCTAAAAAATCTACCCCAATAACAAATTCTTCTTAACCATGCAAGGGTCGCAAAGAAAAGCGCAGAAAACTGAATTTTAGACATGAAAGGGTCGCAAAAAAATCTAAAGATCAGAGAAAAAATCCAACTATTCTAAACAGAGTAATCAAATTCAAAACCCTAAACCAACCCCCTAAAGTTCGAAAACCCTAATAAAAAATTCAGAATGATATGCTATAAACCGTAATCATAACAATCACATTAACAAAAATAAAACAAATCCAATTCCAAACCCTAACCAAACGCCTAAAACCGTGTTTATACCCCCAAAAAACTCAAAATTCAGAATTAAATTCTATAAACCCTAGTTAAAATAATCAAAAGTCTTTTCAGATTAATCAACGCGAATCCAAATATCCTGAACAGAGCAATCAACCTAAAAAATGTACCCCAATAACAAATTCTTCTTAAACATGCAAGGGTCGCAAAGAAAAGCGCAGAAAACTAAATTTTAGACATGCAAGGGTTGCAAAAAAATCTAAAGATCAGAGAAAAAAATCCAACTATTCTAAACAGAGTAATCAAATTCAAAACCCTAAACCAATCCCCTAAAGTTCGAAAACCCTAATAAAAAATTCAGAATGATATGCTATAAACCGTAATCAAAACAATCACATTAACAAAAATAAAACAGATCCAATTCCAAACCCTAACCAAACGCCTAAAAACCGTATGTATACCCCCAAAAAACTCGAAATTCACAATTAAATTCTATAAACCCTAATTAAAATAATCAAAAGCCTTTCCAGATTAATCAACGCGAAGAACAAATATTTTGAACAGATTAATGAACTCGAAAAATCCAAATATCCTGAACAGAGCAATCTACCTAAAAAATCTACCCCAATAACAAATTCTTCTTAACCATGCAAGGGTCGCAAAGAAAAGCGCAGAAAACTGAATTTTAGACATGAAAGGGTCGCAAAAAAATCTAAAGATCAGAGAAAAAATCCAACTATTCTAAACAGAGTAATCAAATTCAAAACCCTAAACCAATCCCCTAAAGTTCGAAAACCCTAATAAAAAATTCAGAATGATATGCTATAAACCGTAAACAAAACAATCACATTAACAAAAATAAAACAGATCCAATTCCAAACCCTAACCAAACGCCTAAAAACCGTATGTATACCCCCAAAAAACTCGAAATTCACAATTAAATTCTATAAACCCTAATTAAAATAATCAAAAGCCTTTCCAGATTAATCAACGCGAAGAACAAATATTTTGAACAGATTAATGAACTCGAAAAATCCAAATATCCTGAACAGAGCAATCAACCTAAAAAATGTACCCCAATAACAAATTCTCCTTAACCATGCAAGGGTCGCAAAGAAAAGCGCAGAAAACTGAATTTTAGACATGCAAGGGTCGCAAAAAAATCTAAAGATCAGAGAAAAAATCCAACTATCCTAAACAGAGTAATCAAATTCAAAACCCTAAACCAACCCCCTAAAGTTCGAAAACCCTAATAAAAAATTCATAATGATATGCTATAAACCGTAATCAAAACAATCACATTAACAAAAATAAAACACATCCAATTCCAAACCGTAACCAAACGCCTAAAAACCTAAAAAACATCTAAATATCCTAAACAGAGCAATCAGCCTAAAAAATGTACCCCAATAACAAATTCTCCTTAACCATGCAAGGGTCGCAAAGAAAAGCGCAGAAAACTGAATTTTAGACATGCAAGGGTCGGCAAAAAAATCTAAAGATCAGAGAAAAAATCCAACTATTCTAAACAGAGTAATCAAATTCAAAACCCTAAACCAACCCCCTAAAGTTCGAAAACCCTAATAAAAAATTCATAATGATATGCTATAAACCGTAATCAAAACAATCACATTAACAAAAATAAAACACATCCAATTCCAAACCGTAACCAAACGCCTAAAAACCTAAAAAACATCTAAATATCCTAAACAGAGCAATCAGCCTAAAAAATGTACCCCAATAACAAATTCTCCTTAACCATGCAAGGGTCGCAAAGAAAAGCGCAGAAAACTGAATTTTAGACTTGCAAGGGTCGCAAAAAAATCTAAAAATCAGAGAAAAAATCCAACTATTCTAAACAGAGTAATCAAATTCAAAACCCTAAACCAACCCCCTAAAGTTCGAAAACCCTAATAAAAAAATTCAGAATGATATGCTATAAACCGTAATCAAAACAATCACATTAACAAAAACAAAACAGATCCATTTCCAAACCATAACCAAACGCCTAAAAACCGTGTTTATACCCCCCAAAAACTCAAAATTCAGAATTAAATTCTATAAACTCTAATTAACGCGAAGAACAAATATTTTGAACAGATTAATGGACTCGAAAAATCCAAATATCCTGAACAGAGCAATCAACCTAAAAAATGTACCCCAATTACAAATTCTCCTTAACCATGAAAGGGTCGCAAAGAAAAGCGCAGAAAAACTGAATTTTAGACATGCAAGGGTGGCAAAAAAAATCTAAAAATCAGAGAAGAAGAAAGGAATTGAAAATTAGGTTTGCAAGGGTCGCAAAATTGAAGGGGAAGCGTGTCAGAGAAGAAGAAAGGAATTATAGACATGAAATTTCACCAAAAAATTGAGAGATCAGAGAAGAAGAAAGAAGTTGAAGGGGAAGCGTTTGGAAGGTCAGAGAAAAAGAAAGAAATTGAAGGGGAAGCGTGCCAGAGAAGAAGAAAGGAGTTGAACCCATTTTCCAAGGAGAAGCGTTTGGAAGGCCAGAGAAAAAGAAAGGAAGTGAAGGGGAAGCGTGCCAAAGAAGGAAAAAGGTGTCTTTTTTATTTTTTTAAATATCAAATTTTTTAAATATCAAATAGTGTACACTTGCTGACATGGACCAATGGGAGTGTGCTACTGTTAAAAGAATAGTAATTTGCCCAAGACACTTTTATATATGTTATAGATGTAGAAGTAAGGAAAATTAATGAAATACATTGTAATTGAGAAATTTACTCTCTTTGTCTTATAATACTTGCTACATTTACTTCAAATGGATGTCTCAACTCACTTGTTACATTTTCTTTAATCCTAACAAATTTTTAGGCCCAAACTAAAAAAAGCTCGCCAAGCCCTTGGTAAATCTTCGGGTTTGGGGCAATAAATTTGAGGTAAAAGCTAGGCTCGACCCAAGCCTGACCGACTAGTGGGTCTTATTGGCAATTTATTATGTGCTCCCGGGAGCACAATTCACAGTATACTCTGGGGCACGTGTTCCTCACGCACTTACCTTTTATGCAATGTACAGTTTACACGGGAGTAATATTCATTTTTCCGTGTGTAATATTCATTTTTCATAATGTAATATTCATTTTATAAAGTATAATATTTTAAGCAGTGCAGTCAATATTATGTCTTTAAACACTTCTTTTTTCAAATATTATAGATCAAATTCAGGTAAAAAAGTTTTATGATCATATTTGAACATGTAATATTTATAACTAAATTCATATATTCTTCTTTTTTAAGTTATTAAGTATCTTTATAAGTCTTCAAATTTGTGCTAATAGCTAGTGAATGTCCAATATTCATTTTGTCTACCAAAATGACCCTTTTTCAACACTAAATATCCATCTTCAGTACATGGTATTCATCCTCAAACTTGCACTAACATATTTTCACTTTGTTGGGTGATATGCACTTTATTGTATGTAATATTAATTATGTAAAGTGTAATATTTACTATATAAAAAGTAGTATTCATTTGTTCTGTTTTTGAACTCATTAATCTTAAAATCAATACTTGATGAGTAATATGCATTTTCACGTATGTAATATTCATTTTTATAATGAATGATGAGGTTATCGCACACCTATCAAAAATAAACCTAACCACTCTAACTAATATAGCTAGGGAAGTAGGGATCGAATCCACAGGGAAGCAATTAAACCTATTAGTTCTAAAAAGTCTAAACCGTGTAAAGGGCCTTTGAGTGACAATTGTGACTAAGAAATTAACTAGAATTGGAACTAAATTGATTAAGAGAATTAATTAAAGACTAAACCTAGGACATCGGTTCACCACAGATTAACCAACGAATTGCACACAAATAATTAATTATATTATCAATTTCCTTGAATTAAGGTCCACTAATTCTCTCGAATCTAGTCCCCTTCAAAACTCCTCTAATGGCTCTCGCTCACTTAGACTCGTTTTGCCTATTGTCCTTATGATCTAATTGTGGTAATCTTACCTCTCGGCATCGATTTCAACAATATCAAACTAACAACTAAACCTGGCCAGTATTTAATTGAAAGCAATAACAATTGACAATAAGAATTCAAGCACATTAATAGTTAAACTAATATTTATGAGCAAACATCACCAATTAATCCATTGATCCCCTAGTCCTAGAAAAGGAACTACTCAC